>CM033643.1:222104-258849 GCA_019512145.1 Engystomops pustulosus | reverse complement strand
TGTCCTGTGTCCTGACACCTTTCTATCATAGCCAGCAGTGGTCAGGGGTCAGCATGGGCCCTCTGACCCCTCTGTGACTACACCCCCCATACACAGTGAGCTGCCATGTCCTGTGTGTCCTGACACCTTTCTATCACAACCATCAGTTGTCAGGGGTCCGCATGGGCGCTCTGACCACTCGATGACTACACCCCCCATACATAGGGAGCCGCCATGTCCAGTGTCCTGACACCTATCTATCATAGCCAGCAGTGGCCAGGGGCCAGCATGGGTGCTCTGACCCCTCTGTGACTACATCCCCCATACACAGTGAGCTGCCATGTCCTGTGTGTCCTGACACCTTTCTATCATAGCCAGCAGTGGTCAGGGGTCAGCATGGGCGCTCTGACCACTCTGTGACTACACTCCCCCATACACAGCGAGCTGCCATGTCCATTGTCCTGACACCTTTCTATCATAGCCAGCAGTGGTCAGGGGTCAGCATGCGTGCTCTGACCCCTCTGTGACTACACCGCCCATACACAGCGAGCTGCCATGTCCTGTGTGTCCTGATACCTTTCTATTATAGCCAGCAGTGGTCAGGGGTCAGCATGGGCGCTCTGAGCGCTCTGTGACTACACCGCCCATACATAACGAGCTGCCATGTCCTGTGTCCTGACACCTATCTATCATAGCCAGCAGTGGTCAGGGGTCAACATGGGCGCTCTGACCTCTCTGTGACTACACTCCAATACACAGCAAGCTGTCATGTCCTGTGTGTCCTGACACCTTTCTTTCTTAGCCAGCAGTGGTCAGGGGTCAGCATGGGCGCTCTGACCCCTCTGTGACTACACCCCCTTACACAGTGAGCTGCCATGTCCTTTGTGTCCTGACACCTTTCTATCACAACCATCAGTTGTCAGGGGTCAGCATGGGTGCTCTGACCGCTCAATGACTACACCCCCCCATGCATAGGGAGCTGCCATGTCCTGTGTCCTGACACCTATCTATCATAGCCAGCAGTGGTCAGGGGCCAGCATGGGTGCTCTGACCCCTCTGTGACTACATCCCCCATACACAGTGAGCTGTCATGTCCTGTGTGTCCTGACACCTTTCTATCATAGCCAGCAGTGGTCAGGGGTCAGCATGGGCGCTCTGACCACTCTGTGACTACACCGCCCATACACAGCGAGCTGCCATGTCCTGTGTGTCATGACACATTTCTATCATAGCCAGCAGTGGTCATGGGTCAGCATGGGCGCTCTGACCTCTCTGTGACTACAACCCCATACACTAATCGAGGCATGTCCTGTGTGTCCTGACACCTTTCTATCATAGCCAGCAGTGGTCAGGGGTCAGCATGGGCGCTCTGACCCCTCTGACTACACCCCCATACAGAAGCTGCCATGTCCTGACGCAGTGATTGAATCATTAATGCTCGGGTCCCCCTCTCCCTGGCCGGCCCTGGCTGTTGGTATATACAGGATAATAAATGTAATTACGTTCTCGCTTTTGTTTATTGCTCGTGTAAACTACAGACTTCTTCCACGTGACCGAGACGCTGCAGCGCTTGTTATAGGGGAAGTCGCATCCACTTCATAGTAAATAGTAGTAGAGGATTATATAAACAGGGAACTAGTCTTTCCTCGGTAGTACGATGGCATCGAGAAGCCGGACATTGAAGAATGGCTGAATGAAGGTTTGAGGAGCCGACGTACCTCACCTAGGCCCTAGTACTGCTCGTGTACATGAGAAATAACACGGTCACTGTGTGACTTGTAAAGTTTAAAAGTCGATAAATAAGTAGATGCGTGAGAATACCTAGCTGCTGTGACTCGCCCCTGCCCTCTCCCTAGACTTCTATGTAATCTCCTAGCTGTTGTGCTTCAGCTGTCACCTCTCCATAAACTTCTATGTGATCTAGCTGCTGTGACTCAGCCGTCACGTCTCCATAGACCTCTATGTACCGTAATCTAGCTGCTGTGACTCGCCTCTCACCTCTCCCTAGACTTCTATGTAATCTCCTAGATGCTGTGCCTCAGCTGTCACTTCTCCATAGACTTCTATGTGATCTAGCTGCTGTGACTCACCCCTGCCCTCTTCATAGACTTCTATGTAATCTCATAGCTGCTGTGACTCACCCATGCCCTCTTTATAGACTTCTATGCAATCTCATAGCTGCTGTGACTCGCCCCTGCCCTCTTCATAGACTTCTATGTAATCTCCTAGCTGCTGTGACTCGCCCCTGCCCTCTCCATAGACCTCTATGTAATCGGACGCCTTGGTCAGTTTCCATTTTGATAACAAGATGGAATTCAGTTAAGAGGAGGAAGAATAGGGCAGTGCCATCATGTCAAATGTGGTGCTGCCGCAGAGGACCCCGACCCCCTCGGTCTTGGAGGTGGTGTTGGCAGAGTGTTGTCTAGCTCTATCCATTTCTTGTTTTAGACCAGGAATAGATGTACGGTAAGCGCTGTCCAGATCTCTGGTTGTTTACTACAATGTATTGGTCTGTTTAGCTCACAGAGCATTGTCGACACTGGATGCAGTTGCCCCACTCTGCTGACAGCAGGACGAGCTATGTTCAGGGTTTATCAGTTTGAGTGAAGACAACTTTATCTAGTCTAGACAATGCTCTGTGAGCTAAACAGCCTGATGAATTGTAGCAAACAACCAAAGGTCTGTTTAGCTCTTACTGATACATTTTTAGTCCCGCTCTCAAACAAGAACTGGATAGATCTGTATTCGGTCTAGACAATGCTCTGTGAGCTACATACATCAACTGCATCTGCAAAGATCTCTCTGCTGGTTTGCTACAATGTATCGGGCTGTTCAGCTCACAAAGCATTGCCTAGGCTGGATACAATTGTCTCTTTGGCTCTGACTCTGGTAGTCCAGAGTGGAGTCAATTGTATCCAGTCTAGACAATGCTCTGTGAGCCCCACAGCCTGCGCTCAACACTGATACAATGTAACAAACCCTGTACATAGCTAGTCAGCTGCTTACAGAGCATTGTCTAGACTGCTTACTATGGTCTCCTCTTTTCAGGTGAGAGAGACTCCTTTTATGTGTAGGTTTGTTGCATAGTATCAGTGTAGATTCTCACAGAGCATTGTCCAGGCTGGATACAATTGTCTCCACTCAGCTGAGTGCAGGACTGGCTATGTACACTATACTGCTTTTTGAATGGAACGTGGAGTCTTCTCATTCACTGACAGCAAGCGGAAATCCGGAAACATGAAATATGTCAGATATTTTCCAGCGGGTGCTGTATTTGCAGTGTCACAGGGAAGTGTAGGTGCTGGGTGACGTGTCGGGTGGGGTCGGTGTTTTGGTACATGTGTTGTCCCCATGCGTGTGCCTCAGTAGTCAATGTTCCCAGCCGGGCCCTCCGCCCTCCTGCCTGTCACCCCGGTGCCGCAGCCTCCATAGGGTCAGGAGTTCAGGGACTACATGGGACGTCTTCTCCATGTGTAATATCTAGGTCCAGTAACGCCTTCCTGGTACCTGGTTCTGTGCTTACACAAGGAGCCGGCAGTTTGAGGCTCAGTCACATCCTCATATTCACCTCTCGGGTATTGGGTGAATGTTCTGCCTTCAGGTGTTAGGATTGAATTCGGGAGCAGGAAATAATTATATAGTTTTAGACCCAGAATGTGTCTGGCTAATAGGTGGGTGGATCCGGAGCTGCCGAGAGGAGCAGGTGATTGGCATGTCAGATTTCGGGGATTAGAGGAGGGGGATTAGACCTGTACTTCTATATTATGTCACTTTTCTTAAAGTAGAAACTCTGTTATATCTTAAAGGGGCGTTACACTGCCCTCTCCTGAGCGGGGGCTCGTAAGAGGTGGCTCCCTGGACCTGGTACCTGGTGAGCCAAAACCTTACAATAATATTCTTGGTGACGGCCTCATGGCTGCCAGGGGTTTCCACACATCCGGTTTTATGGTGGCATTTGGATTTCTCTGATCCCACTGCTTACAGTGTAACGCTGACTTACTCATTGGTGTTACTTAAAGGGAACCTGTCAGGGGGATTGTGTGACACTGAGCCACCCACGGGTCTTTATAGACCAGCGATTTAGTGTCCCTAATTGCTAAAGGTTTCCTATAAAGGCGTATACCAGGAATCCCAGTGCATCATCTCAGTGGGACCCAGAGCCCTCACTCCTGACGAGACTGGTCGGTTGGGTAAATATTTAATTGAAACCTTATAGCGTCTGATATCCCTTTAAAGGATAAATTTACCATCAAAATCCATCATGATAAACCCGGGACATTGCTCGTAGATCCAGGCATCGGGACTGTGATCATTTGTTTTACATTTGTTACACACGGCCTCCTTCTTTCTAAAAAAAACAAATTTTAAAAATTGTGCTAATCAACTCAATGGGCTTTGAGGGGTGTTACCAGAGCCCTTCTGTGCTGTAACTTTACAGATTGATGAACTTTGCAGAAGCACTCCCTTCCCCCCCACTGTGTGAAATTACCGCAGAGAAGGGAGACAGTGTAACAGCCTGTGAAGCTACAACACTGATAAGCCCCCCCCCCCCAACAATTTGCCACTTCAATCTTAACCACAGCATTGGGGGGGGGGGGGCGTTACAAGGGGGGGGGGGGGGGGGGGGAGCTGGGGTTAGCAAAGAGGGAAACCGGAGAAATGGCTCAGAGAGAGAGACGTTCAGTCCATAGAAAGTTGCAAGGGGAAAACCTAAATTGATGAGGTGGATGTGGGGGAAAAACAAAATTCAAATCTGGAATAAACTTTTTGTTTGTAGTTAAGATTTAAATTTTTGCCCACAGTCCTAAACAATAGTAATAATGCACAGTGATGTTTCAGCTGCAATATTGTATAAAATTTTAGGATTTAATAAAAATATTAAAATTCTCCTATTAATTTATTTTTAGGATAATTTTCATATTTTTCCTTTTTTTTTTTTTTTTTGCTCCCTAAAGTATTTGAAGCTCGTGGAATGTGTGTGACTTGTACGTGAGTCCTGGGAAGGACGGTTGTTTGTGTTACGAGGCTGCAGTTCCTTCCCGACACCGAATCATCAGAGCTTTGATGAGGAAGTCCATATTGGGGGGGGGGGGGGGGGGGGGGGGGCAAGGTTTTTGTCTTTTGATGTAGACTTGAGAAAATGTAATCATCAGAGCTTTGATGAGGAAGTCCATATTGGGGGGGGGGGGGGGCTGGGGGGGGCAAGGTTTTTGTCTTTTGATGTAGACTTGAGAAAATGTATAACAAAATTGGAATTTCATCTTTAGGAAAGTCATTTATCTCACATTCCTCCCTCCCCGGGCCTCAGAGGGCAGATCCACTCCAGTAGAAAGATCACAGTAACCTGCGTGTAGCTGTGAGATCCTCCTCCTCCTCCTCCCTCATCCATAAATAATCTGCTGCTGGATCTGCAGTTTAGGATTAAAAAAAAGTTTTCCGCTCTTTGCATCTCGTGGCAATAAACAAATAAATCTGCAAAAATCAAGTGATCGCTAATCTGTGACAGGAAGTGGTCAGTTTCCCTGCACTGCCCCCACAGGAGGAATGGAGTATTACACTGTGTCCAATACAATCTGGAGACTGTAGGGAATGTTCTGGGGTGACATAATTACTGTTCAATCTGTCCAATCTCTGGACCCCCAGTGATCCTGTGAATGAGAGGGTTAATTTTTTCTTTGTACATTCCAAATATTATATTCTGTCAATACAATTAAAGGGAACCTGTCACCAGCTTTTACCCCAGCCCCCTTAGGTCAGTTATGAAACATTATTTCTAGAATTCCTTCTTTTATCTCACCCATTTACCTATAATTTTTTTTTTTTTTTTTTTAATTTCCCTCAGTCATGCAACAATGAGCAGAGAAGAGTCATATTTTATCTGAGATGAGTCTGGAGCAAAAGTGTCACTTCTGATGCCCCAATTTGGGCCCCTTTTTTTTTAATTACTACAAACTGATATGACATCAAAACTATTCTTTAAAGATGAGAATCGAATCTTTCAGATTTTATCAGGTTTGTGGTTTTCTGTGATCTACAGAAGCGGAGATACAAGGAGTTACAGACAAAGTTGGGAATGTGAACGTCAGATAAAAAGCCAATTCTTGTCTATTAAATTCCTTTTATTTCAGAGTCTGTAGAGCACAGATCCACAATCCTGATGTAACCTGAAAGATAAGAAATCAGGGAGTGACTCCCTTGCAGCCTCTAAACTTGACTCTTCTCTGCTCATTGGCACATGACATTGGAGGAGATTTTAAGGTAAACAAGTGAGATCTAATTTAAAAGAGGGAATTCTGGAAAGGATATTTCATACCCTACCTGAGTGGAGAAATATTAATGGGGTAAAATCGGGTGACCTATATCTTTTAAACAATAAAAAGAACAGATGAACGTGACTACAGGATCAGACTGCACAGAGTTTGGTTGTAGTCTGTTACCATGGAAACATATCAGACAAAGTAGGAGCTGTAGACTAAACGGTAACAATTTTTTTTTTATTATTTTTTTTGTACTGGGGACTTGCAAAGTTGTTTCATTTTTCATCTATTGGAAAAATTACCAAAACATGGCCTTTAAAAATAAAAAACCTAAAAGAATCATACAGTTTAGAAGGTCAATTTAAATGCCAAGTCATGCTACAATCGGATTATCGTAGCATTGGAGACCAACTGCTCAAAAACCAGATCCCACCCCCTCCTATTTTTGTAATGACTGTTCATATTGAATATACAGGCAGTCCCCTACTTAAGGACACCCAACTTAGACGGACCTCTCTGGATGTTACTATAGTCCCAGGCTGCACTGATCAGCTGTAAAGTGTCTTCAATGAAGCTTTATTTATAATCCTTGGTCCCATTACAGCAAAAAAATTGGGAACTCCAATTGTCACTGGGACAAAACAAAAAATTTGCATGGAGCTTCACTTATAAAATATACAATTTCGACTTGTATACAAATTCAACTTAAAGGGGTATTCTCTCCTCTCGTCTGGACACTCACATCCAGATTCATTAATCTGCCCTATATAAACATTTCTTCAATTAGATGTTATTAAAAAAAAATGTTCCTGTGTGAAGATAATTTCTCATAAATGTAGTCACATGATCCCTTACAAACGAGACTGACTCCTTGGATACGGCCACCTTTGCTGGAGGGATTGTCCAAAGAAACAAAAAGTTTTTGTATATGAAATGTCTGGGAGTTATTGCATGTCCTTCAGCCGTCCTGTGGTAATGGTTGCTGAATCCAGGTGGTCAGGCAGGACTCAATGGCGCATGTCTGGCCACCGCTGCCAAATGTGTGGTGGTCGTATCCAAGGATACAGTCTTGTTTTGAAGGGACAACATGACTACATTTATGAGAAATTATCTTCACACAGGAACATTTTTTTTAATAACACCCAATTAAAGAAATGTTTACATATGGCAAATGAATTCCATAAAATTTAAATGCCCAGATGGGAATTTAAACCTTTAAAGAACAAACCTTTAGAACCGATCTTGTACGTAACCCAGGGACTGCCTCTACTGTAGGTAAATACTTCTGTAAATGATTAGTTGTGGCCCATTCTGTACAGGAGCTGTCACTGCCGGGATATTTATGGGGTGGTTGGAGGAGTATTTAGGAGAACAGATGTTGCCCGGTGTGAAGCTGCTGTTCCTTAAGTGCGAACCTGTTTTTGAAATTAGAAATTTTTTTATTTTTTTTTTATAATAAAAGGCAACATGTCAGCAGCAGGAAATGTTCCTTGTTCTCTTCCACACTATAGAGCATCGGCGTAAAAACACAAGACCCAAGGGCCAAATCCGGCCTATGGTCTTGTGTTGGAGAGAACGCAGGGAGATGGACCCCATGTCACTACTCCCATACTCTCCTTTCCCCGCTCCCCTGCAGTAGTAGTTCTCATCACTTTTACTCTGTGCACCATTTGTATGCATCTCTTAAAGACGGCAGGGGCAATCTGATGAAAAAGTAACAATGAAAAAGATTCAAACGATCCAGCACTTTTTTTTTTTTTAATGAAAAATTCTTTCTTCTTTATTAAATCATCATATAAAATCAATCCGCACATAGTGGTATACACAAACAGCTGTGCGTTTTGATCACCAAATGCTCACAGGTGTAAGGATTTCCTTCAAAACACACTTGCCGGGTGGACTTTGAAGTTAACGTTACTTTCCGACAAAAGAAGCCTAAGAACTCGCACCCTGATGAGTTCCGATAGTCAAGAATTTACCAAAATGGTTCATCAACGTGCATTGTTGTGCAATGTCTACAGCCAACGATTCCCATGGGACGGCTCTTGGTGGAACGCCTGCTTGACTACCCCGTGTACATGCATGCTCAGCTGGTCTTGGAGAGGGTACAGAGCCACTGTCTGACTTCTCCGGGAATGACTTACGGTATCTCTTGAGCACAAAAGAAATCCATGCACTGGATCTTTTCCCTCCCAACATCTGCCATCATGGAGGACCAGGATGACACCATTTTAAATAGTTGGTCAAACTTTCTGAAATCGATACTCCACATACTACGACCTCCATCATATGCAGTCCATTAGAAAAAGAATGAACACTTGCAAACTGAGATGCATCAGTGGCATCAAGGCCGGACAAGACGGGATCTTAATGATGTTCCTGACGTTGAATAATTGCAGGGTTAATAAAGATGTCCAAGAATGAAGAGTGTGGTCCAGCTCGATGAACTTTGATTAACTGAATAACTTTATTGCTACTTCATTGTGTTCCCTGATTATCTGTGTTAGAGTAAATGGTGACCGTCTTGGGTGGCAAGTCGGACATGATTAATGGTGTCTAGTTCACCTGAAACGCGTTGGTTTAATCGTTGGATGTCTTGAATTATCTACAGTAAAGTTGGGTTGGTTTCATTGAGCTGTACCACACTCTTGACCACGTTCCCTAGAGATGAGTGGACCCAACTTTGTTTGGTGTCCTCCAGCAGCTCCATCTAACCATGAAATGTTGCTTGATGGACTACAGAACAGACAGTAAGGTGGCTTTTTACATCCCTAGTAGCTAGGCGTAGCTGTGAATGGCCAGGGGTCCGCTCATCTCTGATGTCTACCTGTGCAGCAAGAAGTTCCATACTTAGATTCAACCCAGTGGGGGAAGGCGAGTTGGTTCATCTATTTTATTTTAATAAAGATGTCACATAATTCCACTGAATTGAAGCACATTTTTGGATGAATGTTTCTGGAAGGCTCCAGGATTCCTGCCAACTTGCGACCTGACTCACTTCCTCTGTCTCCGCCTTGGCTGCCGTGAAATATACCAGCTACTAGAGGAAAGGTGGATGCACTCTCCAATCTGGTCACCAATGACTTGGCCAAACTGGAATCCTGATGATGTCACTGCTCCTAAGGACATCATCACAGACCTGCTGGAGTGTTGGAGAGTTCATGTGAAGAAATGGGATGACTTTCTCCTGCTGCTCGAGGATCCTGAGGATGCCTTCACGATTGCAGGAGCCAGACCTGTTGCGTCAAAGAGACGCTGAGACTTCTCCTTGATTGTATATTCAACATGTTCAAAAATGTGATTCCCAGATCCCCCTGATCATCAGCCATACTGATTGGGATCTAATTTTAATGCTTCATTTTAAAAATTTCTGTGGCTACTACATTTGGGTCAAAACAGATGGTTCTTCACCCTTCTTCTTTGACGCAATATGACAAGGTCTACTTTAATACCTTCTTGATTCCTGTTAGAAAGTTCTCTGCAGCATCTCGGCCCAAATATTTGTTGCCCAAATCGCTTGTAGTACATTCATTGAAACAAGACTTGGTCTTGTGGATTATAATATTATGAAATCATTCTACTGAAGGAAACTTTGCATCTAGAAGATGTTATTAGCCTACTACAGACCCATAGGCTCTGCCGAAGTGTTTGGTCAGTACACATTAGCATCGGGCATGAGTCTGCATATGGCCAACCAATATATACTGGTGGAAGGAGGAGGACAATATAAGGGGCATGGGTCATTGGTAAGAGAATTGAAGAACTTTTCCACCTTAAGTATACCCATCCGGACGTTCTTCTGGGAGAAGGTATCTCTAGCTTGGTTTCTCTTGCAGGAGACTGTAGTTGGACTGGTTAAAAACCAGAAACCGGAAATATTTGGGAACAGTCTTCCAGTCCCCGTTGATCATGAAGTTTGCAACGTTGGTTGATTTTTCGATACTTTTACCTTGGGTCCAACTGTGCAGTGCGGCTTGGTATTGACGTTATGTTGAACCATTGATGGGACATTGCGGAGACCTTCCACCAACCACTACACCGGGGGGCTTGTTCAAACATTGCCAAGGGTGCAGGCTCGTTTGAGTTTGGTATTTAAGATTGTGATACTACAGTGACTTTTAGTTTATCAATATGAAAGTCCAAATTTTGATATTTGTGAAAATTCCAATTTTTGAGCTGCCACCAGTTTGGAGGGAAGGTTGTAGAAATCCTCCATATGCAAAGTCCAATTGTCACATTATCTACGTGCAAAACTTCAGACTCCAGTTTGTTCTTCACCCAGAAGTGTAAGGTGATATTTACTTAGCAGGTGTACAAGAAAAGCTAAACGTTTACTACTGTCATCTTCAGCAAACATGACCTGATGTGGATCCAGGGCTTTAGTCTCCACTGAGACACCTGTCTAGGTCACACACTTAGAAGGTGCAATTTGTTGTTGTGAACTTTATGAAGTTGGCCATATTGGCACCGGGAAGATAGGCTCTTGCGTACCAGGTTTTCCCACACAACTTTCTGAATGTTTTTCCTCTGTACTTGGGTGGGAGGCCTCCCCATGAGACCCTTCCCTGCGTTCTTGGCCTTTTTGGGTGCTTGTCTCATTGCGTCATGTTGATGAGCAGGTGTTGTAATGGGTGGATCCCCTACATGCCAAACCCTCGGATTAAGCAGAAGGTGAGGTGAGGAGCAGCTGCCGTAATGACATAATTAAATAAATACTTGTGTCTCTGGGCCACACACCCCTCCACATTCCTCCATGACCCCGACAACCTCCTCAGTCACCGGGCACCATGGCTTCCTCCATGGCTTGTTACACAACACCACAATGAACACAGCCGGCCGGTTTCTTGGAGGTACTAAACTTTCTCCCTCGTCATAGTTTGAGGAAGTTATTTTGGTAATCTGAGGCAGGTGACGGGCGTGACCGGACCGAATGTAACATGACTTCCCTGAGATCTAAACTGTAGTGTGAACCCTGCCTACCGACATTCGACACACAACTGCTCCTTCAGGTTGTTTCTTCTGACTCTACAATAAACTTCCATGTTGGCTTCATAAAAATGGATGTTGTCAAGAGAGAATAGATAATGCCCATGGGAAGAAATTGTTGAGAATATTTTAAAAATCCAAAGGTCCGGTGTCCCCCCCCCCCCCCCCCCCCCCCCCCCGAAGGTTGTGTGTGTGTGTGTCCGGTGCTTCCCCCGCAGTGTGTGTTTGCGGGGACCGGTGATTCCCTCTGCAGGTTGCCTGTGTGTTTTGGGGGGAAATTAATGGCGTACCTCAGCACCCAGGTGCAGATAAGTTGTTCCCTCGTGTGGTGGTAAATCAGGAGTTATTGTACCGCATTGATAAGGTCCACAGTGAAACCCGGGAGCAGTTAATGGTACCTCAGCCATATCGTCAGATGGTCTTAGACCTTGCACATAAGCATGTGATGGGAGGGCA
The DNA here is from genome assembly GCA_019512145.1 of Engystomops pustulosus. Lineage (NCBI taxonomy): Eukaryota > Metazoa > Chordata > Amphibia > Anura > Leptodactylidae > Engystomops > Engystomops pustulosus. The sequence continues at coordinate 247,171 of CM033643.1, read as the reverse complement.
CCTAGGTACCACAAAAACTCTGGAACGCATCTTGCAGCGTTTTTACTGGCCAGGAGTATATGATAGGGTAAAAAGGTATTGTGAAACTTGCCCTGATTGTCAATTGCATGCTCCCATGGTACACTTTCGAAGTCCGTTGGTACCTCTGCCCATTATTGAGGTACCCTTTGAAAGGGTCGCCATGGATTTGGTCGGTCCTTTAGTTAAATCTGCTCGGGGGCATCAGCATATCCTGGTAGTCATGGACTATGCTACCCGATATCCTGAGGCCATCCCACTGCGGCACACCTCTGCGAAACTAATTGCTAAAGAGTTGTTTGCCATGTTCTGCCGGGTGGGACTTCCCAAGGAGATCCTCACAGATCAGGGGACTCCTTTTATGTCAAAAGTCACCAAGGAGCTATGTCGGCTCTTTAATATTAAACAGTTACGCACCTCTGTGTACCATTCTCAGACGGATGGATTGGTAGAACGGTTCAACAAAACTTTAAAGAGTATGCTAAAAAAGGTGGTAAACAAGGATGGGAAGGACTGGGATGTACTATTGCCATATTTAATGTTCGCCATCCGAGAGGTCCCACAAGCCTCTACTGGGTTCTCACCGTTTGAGTTAGTGTATGGCAGACATCCCAGGGGTCTCCTGGACATAGCCAAAGAGACATGGGAACAAGAGCCCACCCCCCACAAAAGTGTAATAGACCATATCGCAGATATGCAGGACAGGGTGGCAGCCGTCATGCCCATTGTCAAAGAGCATATGGAGGAGGCACAAAGAACTCAAAGCCGGGTTTATAACAGGTCAGCAAAAGTAAGGACCTTTAGTCCCGGTGATCGTGTGTTGGTGCTAGTCCCCACTGTGGAAAGTAAGTTTCTCGCTAAATGGCAAGGACCGTATGAGGTCATAGAGAAAATAGGAGAGGTGAACTACAGGATACGTCAGCCCGGACGGAGAAAACCCGAGCAGACTTATCATGTAAATCTGTTGAAGGCCTGGAAAGACAGAGAGAGTCTGCATACAGAGATGGTCCTGGCCAGTCCACCTCCTGCGCTACCCTCACAGGCTGCAGATAAGCCTGTGCCGGAGGCAGAAGTGCGAATAGCCGATACCCTTACCAAAGAGCAACAGCGAGAGGCTCGAGAGTTTGTAGCAAGAAATACAGATGTGTTCTCAGAGTTGCCAGGCTACACATCTGTAATTAAACATGATATTGTCACTGAGCCAGGGGTAAAGGTAAGATTAAGGCCGTACCGAGTCCCTGAAGCTCGTAGACAAGCCATATCAGAAGAAGTTCAGAAGATGCTGAAGCTAGGGGTTATTGAGGAGTCCAAAAGTGAGTGGGCCAGTCCAATTGTTCTAATTCCCAAACCGGATGGGACGTTGCGATTTTGCAACGATTTTAGAAAATTGAATGAGGTGTCTAAGTTTGATGCCTATCCCATGCCACGGGTGGACGAGCTTATTGAGAGACTAGGGGGTGCTCGGTACTTCACCACCCTTGATCTAACTAAAGGATATTGGCAGGTACCCCTGACAGATAGGGCTAAAGAAAAGACAGCCTTTATCACCCCTGAGGGCCTTTTTCACTATGTTGTATTACCGTTTGGGCTTCATGGGGCCCCCGCTACCTTTCAACGGTTAATGGACATAGTGTTAAAGCCACATAGGAGATACGCCTCCGCCTATCTAGATGACATTATCATCTACAGCCAAGACTGGGCGAGTCACTTGGCCAAGGTACAGGCCGTAGTGAACTCTCTAAGGGCAGCGGGCCTGACTGCAAACCCCAAGAAGTGTGCGCTGGGAATGGAGGAGACACACTATTTGGGGTATGTGATCGGTCGAGGTATAATTAAACCTCAGATCAACAAGATTGACGCTATACAGGGTTGGCCTCAACCAGTGAGCACAAAGCAAGTCAGGGCATTCCTGGGCATTGTCGGGTACTACAGACGGTTTATACCAAACTTTGCCACCATGTCCGCTCCCCTGACAGACCTGCTGAAGGGTAAAAGGCCTCATTGCGCCAAACTTCAAGAGAGAGTTTATTGTGCAGACGGATGCGTCAGAGGTAGGACTGGGAGCTGTCCTGTCTCAGGAGGTGAATGGCGAGGAACACCCCATTACTTACCTGAGCAGGAAGCTCACGCCAGCTGAAAAAAATTACAGTATCGTAGAGAAGGAATGTCTGGCGATAAAGTGGGCATTAGAGTCCCTACGGTACTACTTGCTGGGACGACAGTTCCGTCTCATAACTGACCACTCTCCTCTCACGTGGATGAGTAGAACTAAGGAGAAGAATGCCAGGGTCACTAGGTGGTTCTTGTCCCTCCAAAATTTCAGTTTCATGGTGGAGCACAGAGCCGGGAAGCTACAGGGCAATGCGGATGCCTTGTCCCGAACGCATTGCTTAATGTCAGGAGTTCGCCCCGGTGGGTCTGAACTGAGGGGGAGGGTATGTGAGAAAGTGAGAGGTGTTGTGTGGGAAAACCGCTATCTGTCTTACAGGCAGATGAAATGCTGGTGGTAAAAGCCCTGGGTTTGTCTGCAGTAACCCAAGGGTTAATGCAGACATGATAAGCAGGAATAGTCTGTTTTGTCTGTGTTGGCCTAGCTAACACAGACACATTGGTAATGTCCGTACTGGGCCTGCTTATTATGGAGTAGGGGTAGGCTGGTAGTGGGACTCCTACTCCACCCGGGCTTCAGTCCTGGGCTTTTGTATAGCCCACAGGTGCAGGTCACAGGCCTCGTTAGGGTCTGATTTAGTCTGCAGGCCAGAAGCAGTAGGAGAGGCCCTACCTGGAGAGCTGAAAGCGAGATTGCATTCTCACAGCAAAAGGTAACTGAGGGTCTCCTGTCTTGCTGCTGGCCAAGAGCGTGTGCCAGGCAGCCTGGTACCCGGATAGCTAGGGTCCTCCAATTGTATTAGACAGCGCCTAGCCGGGCAGGAATTACTTTTATAATGTTTTTGCATGTGCCTAAGCCAAGGCTGAATTTGTGTTCTGTTTTGCAAGTGTGAATAAACACTTAAGTTGGACTTTTAAACCTGCGTGTGTCACTGCTTCCTGCACTGCTACCTGTCAACTACCAGAGCAATTCCCCACAACATCTAGAGGCTGGAGGTTCCCCCCATTCTTCTTTGTACATCTAGAGGCTGGAGGTTCCCCCATTCTTCTTTGTACATCTAGAGGCTGGAGGTTCCCCCATTCTTCTTTGTACATCTAGAGGCTGGAGGTTCCCCCATTCTTCTTTGTACATCTAGAGGCTGGAGGTTCCTCTATTCTTCTTTGTGCATCTAGAGGCTGGATGTTCCTCCATTCTTCTTTGTACATCTAGAGGCTGGAGGTTCCCACCTTCTTCTTTGTACATCTAGAGGCTAGATGTTCCTCCATTCTTCTCTGTACATCTAGAGGCTGGAGGTTCCCCCATTCTTCTTTGTACATCTAGAGGATGGAGGTTCCACCATTTTTCTTTATACATCTAGAGGCTGGAGGTTCCTCCATTCTTCTCTGTACATCTAGAGGCTGGAGGTTCCCCCATTCTTCTTTGTACACCTAGAGGCTGGAGGTTCCCCCATTCTTCTTTGTACATCTAGAGGCTGGAGGTTCCTCCATTCTTCTTTGCACATCTAGAGGCTGCAGGTTCCCCCATTCTTCTTTGTACATCTAGAGGCTGGAGGTTCCCCATTCTTCTTTGTACATCTAGAGGCTGGAGGTTCCCCCATTCTTCTCTGTACATCTAGAGGCTGGAGGTTCCCCTATTCTTCTTTGTACATCTAGAGGCTGGAGGTTCCCTCATTCTTCTTTGCACATCTAGAGGTTGAAGGTTCCTCCATTTTTCTTTGTACATCTAGAGGCTGGAGGATCCTCCATTCTTCTTTGTACATCTAGAGGCTGGAGGTTCCCCCATTCTTCTTTGTACATCTAGAGGCTGGAGGTTCCTCCATTCTTCTCTGTACATCTAGAGGCTGGAGGTTCCTCCATTCTTCTCTGTACATCTAGAGGCTGGAGGTTCCCCCATTCTTCTTTGTACATCTAGAGGCTGGAGGTTCCCCCCATTCTTCTTTGTACATCTAGAGGCTGGAGGTTCCCTCATTCTTCTTTGTGCATCTAGAGGCTGGAGGTTCCTCCATTCTTCTTTGTACATCTAGAGGCTGGAGGTTCCCCTTTTCTTCTTTGTACATCTAGAGGCTGGAGGTTCCCCTTTTCTTCTTTGTACATCTAGAGGCTGGAGGTTCCCCTATTCCTCTATGGGGCATAACTATGAATGTGACTATTGGTTACTGAGGCCACTGTGACTATTGGCTACTGGAGACACAGCGACGGTACTGGGACTAAAGGCCACTTTGGGGCACTGTTGCTATTGGTTGCTGTGGGGCATAGTAAGCATATTGTCTACTGTGAAGCATAACTATTGCCTACTTTTGGGCACTGTCTGGCTACTGCAGGACACTGTGACCGTTGGTTGCTGGGGGTTCGCTGCCTATGGACTACTGTGGGACACTGTGTCTTTTGGTTTCTGTCAAAAATTGTGACTAAATTAGCTACTGTGGAGCACTGGGACTATTGGCTGCTCTTGGGATATTGGCTACTGGTGGCACTGTGACTGTTGGTCACTGGGAGATTGGAGCATATGGGTTACTATTGGGCACTGTTACTATTGGCTGCTGTTAGGCACGGTGACTGTTGCCCACTGGGGGAACTATGACTTCTGGTAGCTGTTAGGGAAATTTGACTGTTGGCTACTGTTGGGCAAATGCAATTATTGGCTATTGGGGGGCACTGTGACTACTAGAGGCACAATGACAGTTGACAATTGTAGTCTTTTTGACTGTTGGCTACTGGGGGGGGGGGTACTGTGACTCTTGACAAATGGAGGAATTATTGACAGTTTTGTACTGTAGAAAACTGTGACTATGGGCTAGTGTTGTAATTCAGTATGTCTCTTGTGTTTGGCACTTACATGCACCAGGAAGAAGAAGGTGAACCCCGGCGGACCTCAGCGGGGAAGCGACACATGCAGGAAATCGGGCGCACGATATTAGTGGCGCGGCACAGTGCATTATACACGGACAATCTGTTAACTCCTCCGGACAGGTAAGTAAATGTGACCCTATGGGGCACATTTACTTACCCGGTCCCTCAGAGTTCCCAAAAGTGCATTGTTTGTCCGGAATGCACTGTGCCGCGATTGACTTAGATCGAGCGCCCGATATCCTGCATGTGCCGCTTCCCCACTCAGGTCCCCGGAGTTCACCTTCTTCTTCCTGGTGTATGTAAGTGCATTGTCTTGCGACACAATTTGAAAGTTAAATTCCGCGGTTTGTCCGTATCCATCGGATCATCCGACGGCACGCCCACCATTTTCTGTCGCAGCTGCGCCAAAATCCAATCGCATGCGCCAAAAACCCCTTTTTAAATCCCTGTCCCAGCGGCACAAAATGGAAATCGTCGGGATGTCTGACGAAAGTGCGTCCGCGGGGCCCTTAGTAAATGAGCCCCTATGTCTTCAATGTGCACCCTGATTTACAAAATTCCTATGCTACGATTAGAGATGATAAAAATGTGTCATATTCTGTCCTAAAAAACTGAGAGAACATAGAATAATAATCACTTACCAACCCCAACCCCCTCTTCAATGCTCAATTGAACATTGGTGCCTCTTAATGGGGCACTGAGCCCAATTTCAGAGCCCATTTAGAGTGTATGCCTCCCTCCACCCTCTGATAGATGCCCCATGGGAGGTACATACTAATGCCCAGCCAGACATGAGGGCAAGTGTTTTCTTCCTCATAATATTACCTGTCACATATCTTTTACAATATGAAACATATTATATTGCCGTTACACCCAGTGTCCCAGCTGAAGGTCACCTTCTCTAAATAGATGATAAATGTTGTGTAACAATAGCGTACGTGTATGCGACCAGGTGCCTTCAGAGGAAGAGAGGTCTCAGATATGAGGCGACCTTCACCAGGGACTATAATAAAACATGAGACGCTCATCCACTTGGTGACCCGTGTGATATAGGAAGCAATACAAGGACACGGAGGACATTGCTGTGTTATTGGAGACCCGGCTTATGACTTGAATCTTCCTGTCTTTTAATTTATCATATCTGGACTCTTGTTTAGCCTCTCGGCGAACTTCCTGATAAATGGCTTATAAATAGACACAAGATTGATCAGGAACTGGAGCTCAGACCCAGCGTTATTGATGTCACGGCTGAAAAACAAAGGGTCAAGTGCACGTTCTACGAGACTGTCGAGACATAACAACCTAGAAATCGAGACCAAGGTGGAGGAAATGTCTATCCACGGTTTACTAGTATAATGGAGAAGAAGATGGCAGGATGTGGCCCTTGTCTATCTTAAAGTCAACCTAGATAAGGCAAGTTATGGCAAACCAGATAAGCCAAGTTGGATATCTCATAAATACCTCATAGGTGAAGGACATGTCTCTGAGACCTATACTAAGAACATTTGTCCCTTCACTCCCAGTCCCAGCCATGGTTGGGCCGATTGGAGAGGTGACTACAGGACCTATACTAAGAACATTTGTCCCTTCACTCCCAGTCCCAGCCATGGTTGGACCGATTGGAGAGGTGACTACACATGCCCAGTATTATTCATTCAACTCTATGGGACAGACAAAAACAGTCAGACCTGGTTGCTTGGCTAATATCTTCTCTCCTCTGTTGTAGAGACCTTCATGCAGTGGATTTGGTGTAGGTGTAGGAAGTTCAAGTCAACCAAAAGTTGTTCTTAAAGATTATGGACGTCTTATCAAACCAATTTGTTTTAGAGTGTCGATACATAAAAAATTAAAAATTAAGTAACTTTGAAATAAGTCTGTACTCTCCTACGTAAAGTTGTGTGTCTCCATGGTAACAGACAACAAACAAACAAGGCGTAGTCTGACCATGAAGTCAGATCCTCTTTCCATGGTCTCCTACTTCTTAGTAATTACTGAATGGCTAAGGTTGGTATAAATTTGGAAACAGATGGAAAAAAAAGTGGCTGCAGGATATGATTACTCTGGTTTGTGGTTCTATGCTAGAAAAATAAAGTAGGAAGATGGTCCAAGGTTCCAGATCTTCAAAGCTGCAGCTTTGTGTTTCATCCTAGTGCCTGTATCTAAAAACGTTGGGTAGGTGGTTTGTTGCCAATTCCCATGTCATCCTGCCTTGTGACGCCTACCCCAAGTTGGCCAAGAATTCCTTTTGATGGCCTATCCCCGGGGTCCTTATTTTGCCAATCCCTACTAAAAGATGATGTTATAAGCCGAACAAATGACCAGTCAAATGACAAGAAATGTAGTAGGACATGGCAGTCTACGAGGAGCGTGCTAGTCCATGTATCCCAAGGAGGGCTCCACTCTGCAACGGCTTTACGATGTCCAAATTTCCTCATAGGACACATGGATAGTGGTTGTCTTTATCTTAGTTAATCGATCATTTAAAGTCCCCTGAGTCTATTCATCTTCCCAATGCCAATCTTCTTCTGTAAAGGGAGGTGGCTCTTTTTTCTACAGCTCAAAGTCTTATGTATAGTCTTATCATTTGTCCCAAAGTTTAGTGATAAAAGTAGACTGAATGACTACATCTTCCCAGTGGCAGTTGTCTTCTGTGAAGCCAAAGGTAATCCAGGATTGACGCTACTCTAACAACTTCTGCTACCTTAAAAACTATCTCTTCCATGTAAGGGATTGTTTCTTTAGACTACTGAACGTGTCTCCATCTTCCCAATGCCAGTCTGCTTGCATGAAGCCAAACCAAAGACAGAAGGAACTTTTACCACCATTTATCATTTTCTTGTGACCAACAAGACAATGGGGCAAATTTACTTACCCGGTCCTGTCGTGATCCCCGATTCGGACGGTCCGACGAAGATCAAGTCCGGCACGATTCACGAAGCCCGTTTGGCCAAGTTCCTGCATCCGTCGCTTCCCCGCTGAGGTCCGCCGGAGTTCACCTTCTTCTTCCCGGTGCTTGTAAGTGCTTGTCTTGCCACACAATTCGAAAATGTTAAATCCTGCGCTTAGTCCGAATCCGTCGGGTTGTCCAACGGCCCACCCCCAGATTTGTGTCACGTGCAAGCCGGCGCCAAAATCTAATTGCGTGCATCAAAAACCCCTGTTAAATGTGGTGCAAAATGGAAATCGTCGGGAAACCCGACCAAAATGCGCTCCGCGGACCCTTAGTAAATGAGCCCCAATATTTCTAAGTCAAGGTTCTTCACTGAAGACTGAATTAGAACCAGAAACTTCTCCACCTCACTGGTGATGTGAGATGGTTATAAATGGTGTCTTGCTTAAGATTCACAAACTGTGGATGGGTGTCGTGCCTCATGAAGCCATATATTACATTATGATACCTATGGTTTAGCATAGGTGAGACACCAATGTTAGGCAACCTTTCCAACCAACTTTCTAGAGAAGAGGTCAACACTAATAATGAAGAGTTGTTAAGGAGTGCTGGGTTGCATGGTTGAGTCTACGGTCAAAAATAGAGTTTTGAAATACGAACAAGAACAAGGTTTCCAGGACAATCATATTTGTTGAATGAAACCCTTCAAGATATGGTTTAAGAAGCCATACCATGACCAAACCTGGAATCCCACGGATGAAGAGACAACCTTACCTCACTCATGGAAGGTTGAACTTGAGACCTTGGCAGCCACTAACTTGTGAAAGCATGAAGGAATAGATGTATTATAGGAAGCACCTGCTGGACAAGGAAATCCAGGACAACGATTATTATCCCCTTTCAGTGGTCTATTCAGGACTCCATTAGGGGTTTCCTCTTCCCTCTTCTGGTACTTCACACTCGCTAATAACAAAGGCCGTATTGTCCTCATAAATGATATGCCAAGAAATATTACTCAAAGCAAGAATCCTGAGGAACGCTCACCAGCTTCTCAAAGTATATTGTTAAAGGATAGAAATAATATAAGCATGATACTCAATGCAATATGATCCTTATCTAAGACCCTTTTATTCATCACACGAGTCCCCCCCATTGTCTCCAGGAAACTCTTAGACTAAAGTCCATTGAAGGAAATGGCACTGTTGTAATTATTAATCCGCTTCCTAGGCCGATGGGAAGATCTGTAGCTCCATATTCTGGTCTTCTTTCCCATGTACTATACTGGTTCAGTAAAACAACATGTGGCACCGGGAGATGGCACCATACATGGCAACCTAGTGCCTAGTGCATGGCAAGAAGCCATTGTTACATCTCAACAGGACAAAGCTGACTTCATTCGCAAGTCAATGTTTCGAGAGTAGCTAACAATGTCTCCATGCCAGCTATCCCAAAGACCAGAAGTATCACCTATACTGAGCCAGGTCCAAGAATGGACTCAATGGTTTCCATGTGCATACAGTACTAAATACTATCATTCCTCTTCTTAGAGTAGAGCTCAGGGATTGGTTGGATGGATGGAACTTCTCCCAGAGTGGAAGTTTGTTTTTTCTCCCTCTGGCTGAAGAGAATTCCTGAAGAGTATAGGACAGTGATGGCGAACCTTTTAGAGACCGAGTGCCCAAACTACAACCAAAACCCACTTATTTACCCTGATGTGCCAATGTGCCATTTTAAGCAGTAACTTATTGCTACCTGTTCTACCACTTATTTAATTGTATCGGCCGCCTGAGGCCACCAATACAGTTGAAAGAAGGAGGGCAAATTCAGACTCTCATTGTAGCTTCTCTCCAGGGTCTATCTGCTTAGGAAGAATGGTGGGTCCAGAATGAGGACCTCCAAAGATAATGTACTTCTGTCAACACCTTCTCACTTTTCAAGCAGTTCCAAACAGTCAATGAAGTGTCGCTGTAAAATAGTGCTGAGAGCAACATCTCATAAGTTGCCTGTAACTGTGGGAAAATTTTATGGATTTGGTCCTGTTTGGTGAACTCTGTCCTGGGCTGATGGCCTGAGTGCCCACAGAAAGGGCTCTGAGTGCCATCACTGGTATAGGAGATCCTTGCTACAGGGCACATGGCAACCTGCTGCTGCTGTCTCTCCTGTGAGGCTATTCCCTCAATCAGGCCTCCAGATCTGCCCCCCATTTCCAGAGCCTGCTTAAAATTGCTCCCCAGCAGCCTTCTACTTCTCCAGCCCCTAACCTATAGGACCTGGGCTGTGAACTTTTACCAGACTGCATCCAACACCAGCTACCTCAGACCTGGCAGATAGGACCTACCACCTCAGCCTGTTACCATTGTTTGGAGTAAAGAGACTGTGGGGGAGATTTATAATTCGGCGGCTCCTTAGGACAGTTCTATGTCTGTCTTTGGAGTTCTGCTGCCCGTCAGATTAAATAGGCTTTGGCCCTTAAATGTTCTTATGCCCTATATGTGTCGGCGATTTTTCTTTCAAAAAGGTGCAAAATGCATAAAAAGTCCCAGCACATATACCAGCAGGGACTAGAGTGACTATGTGACTTTTTTGGGACTTTTTTAAAAAGTCTGGCACCGCCTTGCACTAGTAGTGGTTCTATGGGGCACATTTACTTACCTAGTCCGCAAAGTTGTCCAACGATAATGCCCTGTGCCGCGAGTCACTAAGATCGTGCGCCCGATATACTGCTTGTGTCACTTCCTCACTCAGGTCCCCGGAGTTCACCTTCTTCTTCCTGGTGCATGTAAGTGCATTGTCCGTGTATAATGCACTGTGCATGGAGTCACTAAGATCCTGTGCCCGATATCCTGCATGTGTCGCTTCCCCGCTCAGGTCCCCGGAGTTCACCTTCTTCTTCCTAGTGCATGTAAGTGCATTGTCCGTGTATAATGCGCTGTGCGGGGAGTCACTAAGATCGTGCGCCCGATATCCTGCATGTGTCGCTTCCCCGCTCAGGTCCGCCGGAGATCACCTTCTTCTTCCTGGTGTATGTAAGTGCTTGATCTTGGCGACGCAATTTGAAAGTTAAATCCCGCGCTAAGTCTGAATTATTCAGGTCACCCGACGGCATCCCCCTCCCCCAATTTCTGATGCATGAAAGCCAGCGCAACTGCGCCAAAAACTGATCACATGCGACACAATACATGCGCAGGCACCTGTTAAATACTTGTCAAAGCCATGCAAATCCCGAAAACAGCACACAATCTGACGAAATTGCGATCCACATCCCTTAGTAAATAAGCCCCTATGTTTACGCCCTTATAGTGAAGTGGCAGAAATAGTCCTGTGTGACTTTTTAGCAATGAAAAAGTCACAAAAAACCTCCATGCAATTTTTTACACCATAAAGGCCCAACAAAACCAATGATAAATCTCTCCCTGTAAGTTTGATGTTCTTCATTTTGTGTCCATGTGTGATCCCTGGCTGCCGCTAACATCATGAGCCTCCCCTATTCTATCTACCTACGGATCCTTTCATCACACATAAACTGGGAGTGCGCCAGAGGGAACCCTCCAACATGTTGCGGACTCCCCCTCTTCTTGCATCCCCTTGCTGACCCGGGCCGGCGTGGAAGAGTCCTGTTCACTTGGACCAAGGTACCTGTGACCCGTCAAGCGATAGGCCGTGCTTCAGCAAGCCCCTCCGGTACCAGGGGAATCCAGTTGTGCCCACACCAAAAGGTCAGGTCCCCCGGTAGTGCGACCTTCAGCTGTGTTCACACTCTACACTACAATTACTTTCGGGGAGACAATTCCAGCACAGGAGAGGAGTTTCTCTCAATCACACCTGCATTTTCACTATTTATCTATACAGAGGTGCAACAGTACCATCACAACCAAAGTGGCAGCCACTGCAGGACCTGGATGTGGTCCTGCAACATCCCCCCACTGGGGTCTAGCCTTTTTGGGCTTGAGGGCAGCTGGACTCCCTTTGGTACCTGAGTGGCTGGGGGAGCGTCTGGGTCACGGTTGCTGAGTACTGGAGGAACAGGCCTCGTCCACGCCAGGCAGGTACCCGACTGGTGGATACGCAAGAAAGAGGGAGAGGCTGCGGGTGACTGATAATTCTCTCTGGGGCAACCCAGGTGTGTAAGTGTAGGGATCCCTGGGTGGTGGTAAATGGGGGGCCCTTGATGTTAGCAGCTATACAAAGGGATCACTCAAGGGACAAGGGATGTCAACCATAACCATTACATTTCCTTTTATTCCAGAACACGGCAACAACAGCAGATACCGATCCAACGGGTCCGAGGTCACTGGTTGGATGGTGTTCAGCAGACTTCAGGCCATGTGGTGAGGAGTTGCTGAGCTTCAGAACCCTCTGGACTCTCTCTGGAGAGTCCTAAGAAGACCCAGAGCTTTCCAACTTTACCAACTCTTCTTGTGAGGTGACAAGCTTATTATCCAACAATACCAGAATAATGATGGATTGGATTGGCTACAATAATTAGCATTCCTTCCCAGGCAGATATTGTATATAGCTACTTTACCATTTATAGACACTGGCGGTCTCCCTGAGGCTCAAAGATTCCTATTACATGTATGAGGAATTTAGTTTTGCAAAACACTGCATTGGCAGGGGTAATGCAGTCCATGTAACACGCAGGTTGAGTGCTGCCCCCAAGTAGTCACAGTCTGCCCCAGTAGCCACTGCTGTTCCTAAGTAGTCACAGTGCTATCCCCTACGCCCAAGATGCCAATGCTGCCCCAAGTAGTCACAGCACTGCCCCCATGCCACCCCCAAGTAGTCAAAGGACTGCCTCCATGCCCCAGTATCCAGTGCTGTCCCCAAGTAGTCACAGCACTGCCCCCATGCCCCAGTAGCTATTGCCACCCCCAAGTAGTCAAAGGACTGCCTCAACGCCCCAGTAGCCAGTTCTTTTCCACAAGTAGTCACAATCTGCTCCCAAGCCCCAGTAGTCAGTGCTGCCCCAAAGTAATCAAAGAGCTGCCCCTATACCCCACGAGCCAATGCTGCCCTCAAGTAATCACTGTGCTGCCCCCTTGCCCCAGTAGCCAGTACTACCCCCAAGTAGTCACTGTGCTGCCCCCATGCCCCACTAGCCAGTGCTGCCCCAAAGTAGTCACAGCACTTCTTTCAGCCAGTGGGGACCCATTACCCATGTGTCTTTTTCAGAGAAAAAGTCCTGCAGCCTCCGTCATTTTATCTATCCAAAAATGCATGGATAACGGATCCCTGCCTTAACGGACTATAACAGATGACATAAAATTTACATTGATGTCAAAATGATTTTTAATTGATACATTAAACCGTTCTTTACTTTTTTAATGAAGGTTTAAATTATAGTTTGAACTTAGCCCGAGTCAGACGTCTGCATATAGGAAAGTTTACAGCCTGTTACCTGCTGCTTCGTTGGACTGTGTGCCATTAAAGAGAGTTTTTCTCCCTGTCTCCACGTGTGATCCCTGGCTGCTGTTACACCAAGGGCCTCGCTTTCACCATCTGCCCATAGATCTATTACTACACACCCTGGGGGATCACTTCACACTACTGGGACCTCGCCCTCATTTTGCATCTTCCTTCTCCCTGCCGACTACCCAGAAGTCCGGCATCTCCCTGCTCCCCATCGACTCCGCAGAAGTCCTGTTCTCCTTGACCAAACCCCGTGACATAACTCTGGTGCTAGACCGCACTACACCCAGTCACTCCAGTTCCTGGAAATCCATCTTTGGTCAGGCCCAGGTGGGTGGACCTTTCATGTTCTGGTCAAAGAAGGGTTTGTATTTTAATTTGAGGGTTGATTTTAATTTTTAGATTCTTAATTTTATTTACATTTTTTTAGGCAGGCAAGTACAGTGATCTCTGAACGCAGCCATGGGAGCCTCTGACAGGTTTCTAGTTGTCATGGAGGGGCAGCAGTTTGGTCCATATAGCAATATGTTGGTGTAATGCAGGGTTCCTGATCGTGTGCCATACATGTATAACGTTGCGTCAAAGGGGTTAAGGTTAAATGTATTGTCCAAAGGTTAGGATAGAGGATAACATGCTGGTCACGAGGGTTTGACCACTGGAACCCCAAATGATCCCAAGAATTTAAATGTGTCAGACGCCAGCCTGCAGCCTCGTGTTATGTGGTGATGTCTTACGTCATGTGACTCCTCAACCTGTTGCTGATGCCAGCGGGAGCAGGCGGCGAGGAGATCCTCAGCAGAGAGTGTCATGTCCTCCCTCCCGAGGTCTGTACTAGTGCCGAATCCAGATGCATTGGGGAACATGTATCAAGATTGTGTTTTACACGTTAATCTTGGGGGGTAGGGGAGTGCCATAAGGAGGATGTCCATGTGGGAATTGGGCAACCATAAAGCTGATGTGGCCCTTGAGGAAAATGAGTCTGACTCCCCTGTCGTAATTGTTGGCATTGCCAGGGGTGCAGGGCACCTACTGCTCCGGGGACAGCTGTGATCAACTCTTTCTTAGACTTCGAAACAATCACATAAAATGGGTCTACCATTCCACCTAATAGATCCAATGGCTGTAGGACTGGCAGTGCAGAGCCACCACTCTACCTGACCGTGACCACTGGACCTTTACTGAATAGCATGTTGATAACATTGATATGGTCACGGTATACAGTGTAATCCTGCCCAAGGACAGACCATGGTGTTCTAGGTTCACAAGAACTTTGAGCTCCTTCATAAGGACTATCACCTGCCGGCAGTGGCGTAACGATCGTGGTAGCAGTAGGTGAGACTGCGACTGGGCCCGACGATTGCCCGGGGCCTGAAGTTCACCAGTCACCCGCATAGAATTCATTACAATGGCGGTGCAGACGATGCACGTCATCAGCGGTGCAACTGCCGCCTCATACAGTGTGTGGACGTGCAACTGCTGCCAGAGACGAGAGGAAGCCGTGGGTTCACTGGGTGAGGTGAGTACAGAGGTTATTGTTTTTGTTTCATTAATGGAGCGATTGCTACCATTTCTTAAGGGGACGACTGCTAACATCTCATGCAGACATTTCGTGAGTGATGCCAATTCATTAAGGGGGCAACTGTGAACATTTCTTTAATTAGAGCTGTTGGACACTACATATAAGGGGGAACATTAATCATAGTCTGTTAGACTGTTTTGAGCGTCTTTTAGCACAAAAATCTGGCGCATCTCGTTAATTTGGCGCATTTATGCGCACGGCAAAGTTCGGCACTTAGGCAAGTCCCTGCGCCTTATCTGACATATTGGGGCAGATTTACTTACCCGGCCCATTCGCGATCCAGCGGCGCGTTCTCTGCACAGGATTCGGGTCCAGACGGGATTTATGAAGGTAGTTCCTCCGCCGTGCACCAGGTGGCGCTGCTGCGCTGAAAATCATCTGAACGCGCCGGAATACACCGAGCTGGACCAGGTGAAGGTAAGCGCTTCCCAAGCGACACATTTTCCGTTTTTAAATGCGCTGGTTTTTCCGAATACGTCGGGTTTTCCTTCAGCCACGCCCCCCGATTTCCGTTGCGCGCATGCCGGCGCCGATGCGCCACAATCCGATCGCGTGCGCCAAAATCCCGGGGCAATTCAGGTACAATCGGCGCAAATCGGAAATATTCGGGTAACACGTTGGGAAAACGCGAATCGGGCCCTTAGTAAATGACCCCCAGTGAGTGCGTCCTATACAGATGTTTGCATGGGATCTATCACAAAATTGCGCCTAAAAAGGCGCAAAAATGCACCTCCTCTGAGCAGCTGCACTTCCAAAAAACTTCCCTTTTCATTACTAAAAACATAGATTTTAGGTTCCCAAATGAAGAATCACCTCTATGCAGCATGGAAAATACTTCGGAGCAGTTTTATAATGTAACATTTCTCCAGTAAGGACTTCA
This sequence comes from Engystomops pustulosus, assembly GCA_019512145.1. NCBI lineage: Eukaryota > Metazoa > Chordata > Amphibia > Anura > Leptodactylidae > Engystomops > Engystomops pustulosus. The sequence continues at coordinate 231,436 of CM033643.1, read as the reverse complement.
TCATTGTCTATGTGAGCATCTCTGGGAGGATATTGTCTATGGGATCATCTCTGGGAGTGATTATTGTCTATGGATCATCTCTGGGAGTGATATTGTCTATGGGATCATCTCTGGAGTGATTATTGTCTATGGGATCATCTCTGGGGGTTATTATTGTCTATGGGATATCTCTGGGAGGATTATGTCTATGGGATCATCTCTGGAGTGATTTGTCGGGATCATCTCTGGGAGTGATCATTGTCTATGGGATCATCTCTGGGAGTGATTATTGTCTATGGGATCAATCTGGGAGTGATATTGTCTATGGGATCATCTCTGGAGTGATTATTGTCTATGGGATATCTCTGGGAGTGCTTATTGTCTAGGGATCATTGGGAGTGATTATTGTCTATGGGTCATCTCTGGGAGTGATTATTGTCTATGGGATCATCTCTGGGAGTGATTATTGTCTTGGGATCATCTCTGGGAGTGATTATTGCTATGGGTCATCTCTGGGGGTGATTATTGTCTATGGATCATCTCTGGGAAGTGATTATTGTCTATGAGATCATCTCTGGGAGTGATTACTGTCTATGGGATCATCTCTGGGAGTGATTATTGTCTATGGGATCATCTCTGGGAGTGATTATTGTCTATGAGATCATCTCTGGGAGTGATTATTGTCTATGGGATCATCTCTGGGAGTGATTATTGTCTTATTGTACAGATCTGAGAATATTATCAGACTCCATTTACTGTAAATTATAATAAAAAAGGAAAAGACTCATTTCAGCAAGAATTTTATTTTTTTTTTACATCTCTGTAACTTTTAGTCCCTGCAGTTACATCACAATGATAGGTTTTTGTGCGGAGATGACGCCCTGAACGTTCTGTCACATTTTCTCAGTCTCCTTTCATTATTGCTCACAAATGAGATCTAACAATTTGAGACAAATTTGGCGCAAATTTAGGCGCAAATGAATCGGACATGAGACAAATCCAAAGTGCATTTACTAAGGCAGAACCAGATCCATCATAGATCAGGAGCCAAAAAGAAGAGCAAACCAGGTGCAAAAACAGGCGAAGCTGAGACCCCCTATGATTAATGTCCCCTGATGTGTATAAGGAGTCTGGTGTCACATATATGTGTATTCTCAGGTGTAATGTGCAGGACAGGGGCGGCAGTGAGATTTTGGGTATATGGGGGCCCCGATCCTTAGTTCGCACAAGGGCCTAGTAGAGTCTTGTTACGCCACTGCCACTGCCTGCTGGATCCTTGATCACGGAGGGTCAATACAAGAGCCATAGTGGTCCTGAGGTCTGGAGTGGTCAGTATGGGGCAGGGGTGCACCAGCCATGAGGCGAGTTGAGCTTTTTGCCTCTAGCAGCACCACCTGCAGCGAGATGGGGGGCAACATTAGGGGCGCAGTCACCTGCTACAAAACAGGACCTGACACTTAAAAATAGTGTCTCCTCATACCTAATAGCAGCATAGGAGAACCCACTTACTAAACACATGACCTTATATGTTACTACTGGACGGGGCAGAGGGGACGCCGCTCTATAGCTCGCCTCTTTAGGGGTCACCCCTAGTATAGGGTGCTCCTCAGGGATTCTGTATCTCTGACCCTCGTCATCTTTTCATATAATGAAGGCATCACCAAGCGATGACTGATTCCCCTTGTTAACCTGTTGATGTTTCCTGTCTCTGCTGATGAGACGTTTCCCTAATATTTCATTGTTCTGCGGTAATGACTGAGGGCAATCTACAGATTATTCGTGTTTTCTGTCCCCCGCCCCCCGCCCTTCCTAAACCCTCACGGGGAAGTCATTTATTTCTCTTGTAATTATAATCAATTTAGGATCTACTTTTGCCGCTGATCTTATTGACTCACGTTGTTTGGCCACTAATGGCTGCTATTATGTGGATAATGCGCTACGTTCCCTCCGCGGCTTCAGGATGATGTTTCTGTGTTTGAGGCCAAGACACCAAACTCCCTAGGATGGGGGATGACAATGTAATCGGTGGAAAAAAGAAAGCCGGGACCCCGCGGATCATGAGAATGGACCCCCAGCCACCCTGATAACTAATTCTCACTAATTCATGGAACAGTAGGTCAGGCATGCATCCTACCCCTCCATTCAATACTATGGCAGCATCAGAAATTGCCCAGTACAGCGCCCAGGTATCTCCATCACTCCCATTCACTGTCTATAAGAGTGCAAGAGATACTCAAGTGCTGAGCTCAGAAATTTCTGATGCTCCCATAGTACTGAATGTTGTAGCAGGACACATATTCAACCTTCTGCACCATCAATTAGTGAGAACGGGACCCCCATTCATGTGATCGGTGGGGATCCCAAAAGTCAGACCCCCACCGTTTTAGATTTTTTACCCTCTATCCGGTAACTCGGCACAACCCTTAGAGGGGTTGTCAAGGATAAAATTTGATCTAAATTTAATTTAGAAACAGCGCCACATCTGTCCACAGGTTGTGTTTGGAATTGCCGCTCAACCAAATTTACTTAAAGGAAATCAACCCTCAAAATGAAACATGACTAACCCTGAGCACTTACTAATAGATCCATGCATCTTCTTTATATCCATGGCCTCCTTCCTTCTAAAATCAACTTTTATAATTATGCTAATGAGACAGAAGTCGGTGGTATTACCAGAGCCCCTCAGTACTGCAGCTTCACAGACTGTTACATTGTGAAGGAGAACTCCCCCATCTCCTAATGTGTGCTGAAACTTCCACTGTTGCCCTGACATTACAGAAGGCAGAGGGAGGGGATGTCCTCCTGTACAGTGTAACAGTTTGAAAAACTACAGCACAGAGTGGTTTTGGTAACACCCCACAGAGCTCTTCTGCCTCATTAGCATAATTATAAAAGTTTTACGATTTTAGAAGGAAGGAGGCCATGGATAACAAATATAAGATGATTACCACAGTCACAGTGCCTGGAAGTAAGTGCCCCTGGTTTATCAGGATGGGATTTCATGGTAGATGTCCTTTAAAGGAAGCCTGTCAGGGCCAAATTGCCTCAAAAAACAAAAAAAGTGTTGTGTAGCACCTAAACAGGAGAAGATACCTACCTCTGCCGCCATAAGCCAATGAAACAATACAGAGATAATCGTCTTCATATGGATATGCAGATCAGCATCGCTGCAGTACCACCCTGGACATGTGGGGCGCTGTTTCTGTAAAGTGTAAATGCCCATCTGCCTTGTATTCTCACATTATTGCTACGAAACCAGCAACTTACAGAAAACTGCAAGACAAATTCAAAGTGAAATAGTTAAAGCAGAATTATAGGTACGACTAAGAAATAACTGAGGGGGCACATACTTCCTGCATGATACCTGTATTATGCTCCAAACTCATTGGCCAATGTGATTGTATTGTCTCCAACCTGCTGGCTGTCAGTATGATGCATGACCAGAAGATGGCGCCAGTGCACGTCCCATGTGAATATGAAGTGGATCAGATTTTACTTCTCTGAAGCTGCTGATATTTTGGAAAAGTAAGAACCCCAATTCTAGAAAAGTAGTGCCCATGTAGTGGGGGATCATCTCATATGAGGTGCGGGAGGAAAACGTTTAGGGATAAGGAGGGATAGGGGGTAGCAATTGGGTACAATTCCAGGATAAGCTATGAACTTTGTATCCAGTCTAGAAAATCCACACTGATACATTGTAACAATCCTGTATGTGGACAATGCTCTATGGACTCCACACTGATACCATTGTAAAAAAATTCTGTATGTGGACAAATGCTCTAGGGACTCCACCATATACATTGTAACAATCCTGTATGTGGACAATGCCTATGGGACTCCACACTGATACATTGTAACAATCCTGTATGTGGACAATGCTCTATGGACTCCACACTGATACACTGTAACAATCCTGTATGTGGACAATGCTCTATGGACTCCACACTGATACACTGTAACAATCCTGTATGTGGACAATGCTCTATGGACTCCACACTGATACACTGTAACACAATCCTGTATGTGGACAATGCTCTTGGACTCACACTGATACCCTGTAACATCCTGTATGTGGACAATGCTCTATGGACTCCCACACTGATACATTGTACATCCTGTATGTGACAATGCTCTATGGACTCCACACTGATACATCTGTAACAATCCTGTATGTGGTACAATGCTCTATGACTCCAACACTGATACACTGTACAATCCTGTATGTGGACATGCTCTATGGACTCACCCTGATACACTGTAACACTCTGTATGTGGACAATGCACTATAGACTCCACACTGATACACTGTAACAATCCTGTATGTGGACATGCTCTTGTACTCCACACTGATACATTGTAACAATCCTGTATTGGACAATGCTCTATGGCCTCCACACTGATACATTGTACATCCTGTATGTGGACAGTGCTCTATGGACTCCACACTGATACACTGTAACACTCCTGTATGTGAACAAGGCTCTATGGACTCCACACTGATACATTGTAACATTCCTGTATGTGGACATGCTCTATGCGACTCCACACTGATACACTTGTACAATCCTGTATGTGGACAATGCTCTTGGTGAACTCCACACTGATACATGTAAACAATCCTGTATGTGGCACAGTGCTCTATGGACTCCACACGATACACTGTAACAATCCTAGTTGGACAAGGCTCTAGGACTCCACAACTGATACATTGTAACAATCCTGTAGTGACAATGCTCTATGGACTCCACACTGATACATTTTACAATCCTGTATGTGGACAATGCTCTATGGGACTCCACACTGATACACTGTAACATCCTGTATGTGGACAAGTTCTATGGACTCCACACTGATACATTGTAACAATCCTGTATGTGGACAATGCTCTATGGACTCCACACTGATACACTGTAACAATCCTGTATGTGGACAAGGCTCTATGGACTCCACACTGATACACGTAACAATCCTGTATGTGGACAATGCTCTATGGACTCCACACTGATACACTGTAACAATCCTGTATGTGGACAATGCTCTATGGACTCCACACTGATACATTGTAACAATCCTGTATGTGGATAATGCTCTATGGACTCCACACTGATACATTGTAACATCCTGTATGGTGCAATGCTCTATGGATCCACACTGATACACTGTAACAATCCTGTATGTGGACAATGGCTCTATGGGACTCCACACTGATACTTGTAACAATCCTGTATGTGGACAATGCTCTATGGACTCCACCTGATACATGTTAACAATCCTGTATGTGGACAATTGCTCTATGGACTCCACACTGATACCGTAACACATCCTGTATGTGGACAATGCTCTATGGACTCCACACTGATACATTGTAACAATCCTGTATGTGACAATGCTCTAGGACTCCACTTGATACACTGTAACAATCCTGTATGTGGACAAAGGCTCATGATGCTCCACACTATCACATTGTAACAATCGTATTGGACAATGCTCTATGGACTCACCCTGATACACTGTAACAATCCTGTATGTGGACCTGCCTAGTATGACTCCACACTGATGCACACTGTAACAATCCTGTAGTGTGGACAATGCTCTATGGACTCCACACTGTTTAACATTACCCTGTAACAATCCTGTATGTGACAATGCTCTATGGACTCCACATACTGATACATGTAACAATCCTGTATGTGACAGTGCTCTATGGACTCCACACTGATACATTGTAACATCTGTATGTATGACACATGCTCTATGGACTCCACACTGATACATTGTAACAATCCTGTATGTGACAATGCTCTATGGACTCCACACGTATCATGTTACCAATCCTGTTGTGGACAAGTGCCTATGGACTCCCACACTGTCAACTGTAACAATCCTGTTGTATGACAAATGCTCTATGGACCCACACTGTAGCACTGAACAATCCTGTATGTGGACATGCTCTATGGACTCCCACAACTGATACCTCTGTAACATCCTGTATGTGACAATGCTCTATGGACTCCACACGATACAACTGTAATCCTGTATGTGGACAATGCTCTATGGACTCCACACTGATACATGTAACAATCCTGTATGTGGCAATTGCTCTATGACTCCACACTGATACATGTACAACCTGTATGTGTACAATGCTCTATGGACTCCACACTGATACATTGTACAATCCTGTATGTGGACAATGCCTCTATGGACTCCACACTGATACATTGTAACAATCCTGTATGTGGATAATGCTCTATGGACTCCACACTGATACATGTAACAATCCTGTATGTGGACAATGCTCTATGGACTCCACACTGATACATTGTAACAATCCTGTATGTGGACAATGCTCTATGGACTCCACACTGATCCATTGTAACAATCCTGTATGTGGACAGTGCTCTATGGACTCCACCTGATACATTGTAACAATCCTGTGGTGGACAACTCTATGACTCCACACTGATAACAAGTGTAACAATCCTGTATGTGGACATGCTCTATGGACTCACACTGATCATTGTAACATCCTGTAATGGACAATCCTCTATGGACTCCACACTGGATACCTTGTTAACAATCCTGGTATGTGGACAATGCCTGATTGGTACTCCACACTGATATACATTGTAACAATCCTGATCTGTGGACAATGCCTCTATTGACTCCACACTGATACATTGTAACACATCCTGTATGTGGACAATGCTCTATGGACTCCACACTGATACATTGTAACAATCCTGTATGGTGGATCAATGCTCTTGGGACTCCACACTGATTACATTGTAACAATCCTGTTGTTGGACAATGCTCTATGACTTCCACACGATACATGGTAACAATCCTGTATGTGGACAATGCTCTATGGACTCCACACTGATACATGGTACAATCCTGTTGTGGATAATGCTCTATGGACTCCACACTGATACATTGTAACATCCTAGTATGTGGTACTGCTCTATGGCTCCACACTGATACAACTGTACACAACCTGTTGTGGGACATGCTCTATGGAGCTCCACACTGATACATTGTAACATCCGGTATGGGACAATGCTCTATGACTCCACACTGATACATTGTAACAATCCTTATGTGGACAATGCCTCTATTGACTCCACACTGATACACTGTAACAATCCTGTATGTTGGACAATGCTCTAATGGACTCCACACTGACACATGTAACACTCCTGTATGTGGACAATGCTCTATGGACTCCACACTGATACATGTAACAATCCTGTATGGTGACAATGCCTATGGACTCCACACTGATACATTGTAACAATCCTGTAATGTGGAAGCATGCTCTATGGACTTCCTCACACTGATACACTTAACGCTCCTGTATGTGGACAAGTGCTCTATGGACTCCACACTGATAACTTGTACAATCCTGTAGTGGACAATGCTCTATTGACTCCACACTGATATACATTGTAACAATCTGTAATGTGGACAATGCTCTATGGACTCCACACTGATACATTGTAACAATCCTGTAGGTGGACAGATGCTCATGGACTCCACACTGAACACTGTAACAATCCTGTATGTGGACAATGCTCTATGGCTCCACACTGTACATTGTAACAATCCTGTATGTGGACAATGCCTATGGACTCCAAACTGATACATTGTAAAACATCCTGTATGTGGACAATGCTCTATGGACCACACACTGATACAACTGTAACAATCCTGTATGTGGACAGTCTCTATGACTCCACACTGTGCAACTGTAACAATCCTGTATGTGGACAATGCTCTATGGACTCCACACTGATACCTTGTAACAATCCTTATGTGGACATGCTCTATGGACTCCCACACTGATACAATTTTAAACAATCCGTATGTGGACTGCTCTATGGACTCCACACTGATACATTGTAACAATCCTGTATGTGACATGCCTATGGACTCCACACTGATACATCTGTAACAATCCTGTATGTGGACAATGCTCTATGGACTCCACACTGATACATGTAACAATCCGTATGTGGACATGCTCTATGAACTCCACACTGATCACTGTAACAATCCTGTATGTGGACAATGCTCTATGGACTCCACACTGATACAATTGTAACAATCCTGTATGGTGGACATGCTCTATGGACTCCACCTGATACATTGTAACAATCCTGTATGTGGACAAGCTCTATGGACTCCACCTGATACATTGTAACAATCCTGTATGTGGACAATGCTCTATGACTGCCACAACTGAAATGGTAACATCCTGTTGTGGACAATGCTCTATGGACTCCACACTGGATATCATTGTAACAATCCTGTCATGTGGACATGCTCATGGACTCCACAACTGACACATTGTAACAATCCTGTATGTGACAATGCTCTATGTGACTCCACACTGATACATGGTAACAATCCTGTATGTGGAAATGCTCTAGTACTCCACACTGATACCTGTACAATCCTGTATGTGGACATGCTCTATGGACTCCACACTGATACACATTGAACAATCCGTATGTGGAAATGCTCTATGGCTCCACACTGATACACTGTAACAATCCTGTATGTGGACAATGCTCTATGGACTCACACGACCATTAACTCCTGTATTGGACAATCCTATGACCCCATTGACATTAACAATCCTGTATGTGACAATGCTCTATGAGCCTCCACACTGATACACTTCACACCGTATGTGGACAATGACTCTATGACTCCACACTGATACATTGTAACAATCCTGTATTGGACAATGCTCTGATGGACTCACACTGATACATTGTAACAATCCTGTATGTGAAATGCTCTAATGGACTCCACACTGATACATTGTAACAAATCCTGTATGGTGACAATGCTCTATGGACCACACTGATGACATTGTAACAATCCTGTATGTGGACAAATGCTCTATGGACTCCACACTGATACATTGTTGTATTACAATCTCACTGTATGTAAGGACAATGCTCGCTACTGGTAACATCTCACACTATACATTGTAACAATCCTGTATGTGGACAATTCTCTATGGACTCCACACTGAACATGTAACAATCCTGTATGTGGACATTGCTCTATGGACTCCACTGATACACTGTAACAATCCTGTTATGTGACAATGCTCTATGTGACTCCACACTGATACATTGTAACATCCTGTATGTGGACAAATGCTACTATGGACTCCACACTGATACATTGTAACAATCCTGTAGGTGTACAATGCTCTATGGACTCCACACTGATACATTGTAACCTCATCCTGTATGTTTGACAATGCTCTATGGACTCCACACATGATACATTGTAACAATCCTGTATGTGGGACAATGCTCTATGGACTCCACCAC
>CM033643.1:55378-222044 GCA_019512145.1 Engystomops pustulosus | reverse complement strand
ACTGCGGATCATTGTAACCATCCTGTATGTGGACCATGCTCTATGGACTCCACACTGACACTTGTAACAATCCTGTATGTGGACAATGCTCTAGGTGGACTCCACCTGATACATTGTAACAATCCTGTATGGGGCACATGCTCTATGGACTCCACACTGATACATTGTAACAATCCTGTATGTGACAATGCTCTATGGACTCCACACATATGATACATTGTAACAATCCTGTAGTGGGACAATGCTCTATGGACTCCACACTGATACATTGTAACAATCGCTGTATGTGACAATGCTCTATGGACTCCACACTGATCACACTGTACAATCCTGTATGTGGACAGTGCTCTATGGACTCCACACTGATACACTGTAACAATCTGTATGTGGACAATGCTCTATGGACTCCACACTGATACATTGTAACAATCCTGTATGTGGACAATGCTCTATGGACTCCACACTGATACACTGTAACAATCCTGTATGGGACAATGCTCTATGGCAGTGGTGGCGAACCTATGGCACTGGTGCCAGAGGTGGCACTCAGAGCCTCTTATGGCACCCTCGCTGTCATCCCAGCGCAGACTTCGCCAGAGAGGACACAAGGCCTCTTGCAGTCCCAGGCAGCCCAGGACCTAGGCTAGAAGGAAGCTAGCAATCAGATACCAAAGCTTTGTCCCTTCTTTCTACTGTATTGTGTCCTCAGGTGACTATACAATCTAACACATGCGACAGAGCAGGGAGTGTTTAAATTGTCGCATCGGACTTTGCAAAAAATGGTGGTTTTGGATGTAGTTGGGCGCACTCGGCATTGAAAGGTTTGCCATCAACTGCTCTATGTATCTGATCTGACCCTATGACAAGCTCTAGGACTCCACACTGATAAGCTAGAACAATCCTGTATGTGGACAATGCTCTTATGGACTCGAACATGAACATCTTGATACATGTGTCCAACACTAAATCCTGTATGTGGACAGTGCTCTATGGACTCCACACTGATACATTGTAACAATCCTGTATGTGGACAGTGCTCTATGGACTCCACACTGATACACTGTAACAATCCTGTATGTGGACAATGCTCTATGGACTCCACACTGATACATTGTAACAATCCTGTATGTGGACAATGCTCTATGGACTCCACACTGATACACGTGTAACAATCGCTGATATGTGGACAACTGCCTATGGACCCACTTCGTGATACATTGTAACAATCCTGAATGTGTATTGTTCTGTCTCCTCACCTGAGACCATTGTATCAAGTTTAGACAACGTTCTGCGAGCATGGACTAAAAGTACCGATACATTGTAACAACCAGGCGCAAGATACAGTAACATAACTGACCAGTGATGGAGTATAGCGACCCCCCCCCCCCCATCAATAGCTAAAGAGGTATTCCCTCGTACTTTCCTTATTGTAGTACACATCATGTAATAGCGAGGCACAGCGCCAAACGTAGTATAGTGGCTACGCTTGTATTGCAGCTCAGAGCCATTACATGAAAGGATCAGAGCTGCAAACAGACCATATGATCAATTAGGGGAGTGATAAGACCACCATGGTGTCCTGGGATTTATAATATTATAGCCCCTACCAAGTTTGGGTCAGTCTCCATCTGGTACTAGTGCTCAGCTTCTTGGGGAATGGAGGGTGTGTCCCTTTCGCTTCAATCTGCAGTTCAGGACTTTGAAGGACCTTCAATAGGTCCTGTAATGGCTCTTGTGTACAGTGTATTGAGAGCAGGAATAGATGTAGGGGATTTCATGGGTGAGAGAAGGTCGTTCTCAGTTATGAGGGTAGTTTACATGAAGTGGGTGGGATAGTTGTGACGCATGTGGTGCCATAGGAAGTGCCAGCCGTCTGCGAGCGGACTGCCGGCAGAAGTGTGCTATGAGGACCCTAGTGGGGAACGACTGCCGCGAAGCGTTCCGTCCTATATTATACACTTAAGCACTACTGCGTATCGGCTGACGAGGTGGCACAATGTAAATACGCCGGCAGTTTCATCTTAAATAAATGACAGAGTGATAGCATTGAGGTATGTAGGATTACCGCGTGTATTATGTATGTCATAAAAATAGGCACGCGTAGGGTAGGCCATGATAATGCAGTGGTTTGCGAGTAACAGAATCCTTCACATATGTTATTCCAATTAATGTTCCGCCGGGAAAAACTGCACCCTTGGATCATAACCTGCGGCATGAACGTCTCCACATTAGCTGCCGAGAGAGTTATTTATCATATTACGGGGGGTCCTGGAGATGTGGTGCACATAAAATCGCACAGAACAGAATTAATCCTTGTGGCGACTGAGGCCTGACCTAACATTCTTTAGATCGTCCACGTCTGTCAGCTTTCTACAATTAGTGAGAGCAAAGGCGACGTTAAATAAAATCGGCGTCACTATGCATCCTTAATTGCTTCAGACATCTCTGGGTCTTATGTTATACATAAGGATGCTCGCTCTGGGGAATCTGCAGGGGAGCGACATGTGTTGTCATTACAAGGGCGCTCCAATGAGTAAAGCATATGAGTTGTCCTGTTTACGGCCATATTGTATAGGAGGTTGGGCCAGCCTACCGCGAGAGTAGCTATCATGTGAGCAGACAAGAGGCGGGCGAGAACAATGAGGGGCGGTTCGCACAGTAGTCGCCATTATGCACAGGGGCTCGGTCTGGCTGTATGTCAAGGGAATGTTTCTGCGTTGCAGGCGCTCTGGCAGCGAATTGCAGAGAGCGATATCCAATATTGCATTCGGATACTTAATGCAGCTTATAAAATTTTAGGATCTCTCGAAGTCGTCAACTTTAGAACAAGTTAAGTATAGGTATAAATGTCTATAAAGTACGTATGGATCCATACAATGTCAGTAGCTCATGATCCCACCGTGCAGCCCGCAGTAGAAACGTACTAAATGCATTTAGCATTAAGGCGTGCGGAGTGCGCAAGGAGCAAAATCTAGCACCGTTTATATTCAATTGTCATTTGAGATCGGTATGTAGACGCACATTGTCGCAGATCATCAGTAACTACTCTTAAATAATTACAATGCGCACTAAGCAAATACCATGCAGAAAAAATATCCAGCAAGTACCAAGAACAGAGCTGTATTGACATCACGTATATGCCTTGGTGCATGCTGTCTCTAAATTATCATTTATACGTATGCGGCAAACAGTTAAAAAGGCTCGCAAAGGCGCGCGTTAAACTCAGCAGACTATTATAAATTTATCTGAATTAGAATTTCATTGAAGCGTACCCTAGAAATGTGTGATCGCCCTCTAGGGGAATGCCTCTTATAGATTTAGATTTGGAAGCCTAGAGGATCTCGCATTAACCTAGCAGGGCCCCCCTCTAGTTTCAGTGGGATGAAATGATTTCGCTTTCTTTGACGCCAGGATTCGGCTTATCTTATTATGGCATAAGATTTTACCTTATATCCCCGCTTTTAGCCGCGCGTAGCTTAAAATTAAAATCTCTCCATAGTCTACGACTAATCAGACAATGACGGCGCATTTAGAATAAGGAGGTCTATTTTACGTGGAAAACCCTATGAGATGAGGTGCAAGTTTAGTGCGTCTCAATTTTGTCTCGATGTCATGTGTGTGCTCGAGTGTTTATAGATAAAACTATAATCTTTACATAACAAATCCGCGCTATCGTCATAGCAGCGGACGCCCCATCAAGTTCAGGCTTAAGGGACATATTTGGTTCTGCTGTAGGGCTACACAACTCTGGGATAATGGGGGGCGTTAAGTGAAAGGGGATAAACGGATGGGAGCTTGGAAATTGGATTGTTTTAGCTTGGCAGCTCTATTAACTGCCCATTGTATCCGGCCATCAATTCAGTTCTTAGCCGTATCGGAGTTCTGCAATCCGTGTATCTGTGGCTCACAATTAGCGGCAGCAATGCTAATGGCGATTCGTGAGATATAGTTATTCGAATTTTGGCTATATGCCTATTCGCTATGTAATTCTATTGAGAATGGCAAGATTCGAGACATCAAGCTTATAGGGCTAACGACTTAAATACTCGAGACCATTACATCGCCTCGCCCTGCTGAGCTCACCAAAAATTTGAGCTCATCTCATGGTAATAAATTTCTGGACTCTGCTTCTTTGGCTTAGTCATGGACAGTGACTTTGGAGAGGATTTTGATAGGCTATAACAAAATGTACGTTATTTTATATCTAAATATTTAAGAGTGGGAATCCCCCACCTTGTCTAGGAAAGATGGGTAACTATCTGGACAGCTCCATAAGTCACATACTCGCACCTTAGGCTTCCTGGAGCTGAGTCTGGGGCTGTATGTCAAAGTAGCGCGCTTATACATAAGGCATCCAGGTCCACGCATTACTATAGGAGGCTGTGCAGGTCTGCTGTATCTATAGCTGTCATTATAGTGATGCGGCACGCCGCAGTACTGCTTACATATTATGCGCGTAGTGGGGGCTTGCCTGTATGCTAATGGGCTGCTCATTATAATAGACATATTGCGTAGCAAGGCAACACGCGTCTTAGGCATAGGAGCTGATGCCCCTGCTGTATCTAATAAACGCTGCCATTTATAATGTGAGTTGCATGGCGAACACCTTACAACTAGAAGCGCGAGCTGCTGTATCTAAGCTAGGAGCCTAATGCTGATCTAAATGTGCTGGCGACATTATAATAGAATAATCCATCCTAATACGTTATAGAGGGGCTGAGCTGTGGCTGTATCTAAGCTTCATTATGAAATATGTGAGGATTTAGGATAAGGTACTAGGGGCATGCCGGCACCTTAGCATTAGTAGGCTGGACTGCTAGTCATCTAAGCTGCGGACAGTTATATTAGACATCGGGCGCGTGGCAATTACATATATGTTATCTGTAGCCTAACCTCGATAGAGCTAGATCTATGCTTCCGATTAATTGGCATTGCGTTGTGCGAGCGACATTACAACTCAGAGCGCCCCCCTAGCCTGCTGTATCTAAGCTTTGCCTGTATATATAGGTTGTGAACACGTATTACAGGTTAGGGATATGGCATCCTACGCTTACATGAGGGCGGTGAGGCTGGCTGTTCATCTGACGGCCTAATACGGCCGACATTATATAGGCATCGCGCAGCCCCTCTCTAGCATTATAGAGCTGCTCATCTCTCTGGAAGGTGGATCCCTATAAAATGGCAGCATTAGATACACATCCAGCTCAGCTCCACTCAGTAAGGTGGATGTCGTATCATGGCAAGCTTAGATACAGCAGCTCAGCCTCCTGTAAGATGTATGCCTTTATAATGCAGCTTAGATACAGCATATAGCTCTATGTAAGGTGGATATGCAATTATAGCTTAGAATACAGCATTTCCGCTCTATGTAAGGTGGCTGTCTGTATAATGGCAGCTTCAGATACAGCAGCTCAGCTCCATGTAAGCTGCCAATATAATGGCCGCTATATTACGCAGCTCAGCTCTATGTAGGTGGATGTCTGTATAATGCAGCTCTATACACAGCTCAGCTCCATGTAAGCCTGCCTATATCATGGCAGCTTAGATACGCAGCTCAAGCTCATACATGTAAGATGCGGCTTGTCTGCATAATGTGCTTAGATACAGCAGCTCCGCTCCATGTCAGGTTGGACTGCCTATATAATGGGAGCTTAGATACAGCAGCTCAGCTCCCATGTAGTGGCTGTCTGTATATGGCCAGCATTAGCATACAGCAGCTCAGCTCCATGTAAGCTGCCTATATAATGGCTAGCTTAGATACACATCTCAGCTCTATGTAAGATGGATGTCTGCATAATGGGTCAGCTTAGGATACAGCAGCTCCTCTCCTGTAAGGTGGACTGCCTAGATAAGGTAGCTTTAGATTCAGCAGCTCAGCTCTAGGTAAGGTGCATATGCATGAAGCTTAGATGACAGCAATTTCAGCTCTATTAAGTGGATGTACGTATAATTGCTGCTTAGATGCAACAGCTCAGCTCTATGTAATGTGGATTGCCTATATAATGGGGGCTTAATACAGCATCTCCGCTCCATGTATAGATTGAGCCTATAAATGGCAGCTTAGATACAGCAACTGACTTGTATGTAAGATGTGCTGCCTATAAATGGCAGCTTAGATACAGCGATTGCATTTATGTAAGGTGGTGCCTATATAAGTGGAGCTTAGATACACGCAGTGCAAAAAATCGCTCATGTAATGTGATGCCTATAAAAGGCAGCTTCAGATACAGCATTAGATTAGTAGTAGTGGGATCCTTAAAATGGCAGCTTAGATACAGCACTCTGGTCTAGTTGTAAGGTGTTGCCTATAAAGTGGGCTTAGATACAGCACTCCGGTCTGATGTAAGGTGTGATGCCTATAAATGGCAGCTTAGATACAGCATCGTGAGTTGATGTAAGGTGATGCCTATACAATGCGCAGCTTAGAACAGCTCGTATGTTTATGTCATGGTGGATGCACATATAACATGGCAGCTTAGATACAGCTCCTCATTAGAAGGTGTGGTCCTATAACGGGTGCGCTTAGTATACAGACAGCCCGCCATGTAGAGTTGGTATTTAATGTGCGGTTTATATATAGCCTATAAATGTGGCAGCTTAGATACAGCAGCCTGAGTCCTGTATAGGTGTGGTCCTATATAATTCAGCTTAGATACGCAGCCTGAGCTTATTAGGTGGATATGCTTATAAATGGTGCAGCTTAGATACAGCATGTCCGGTCTTATGTAAGGTGGATTCTATATAAGTTGGCATCTAAATACACGCCGCTCGCTATTTTAGACGGTTGGTATGTCTGATAAATGGCAGTCTTAGATTACAGCCACGTCAGCTCTTAGTAGGTGGAATTCCTATATAAGGGAGCTTGATACAGCAGCCGTGAGTCCATGTATGTAGGGATTCGCTATAATGGCAGCCTTAGATACGCACGGAGTTCAGCCTAATTAAGGTGGATGCCTATAAAATGGCAGCTTAGACCAGCACTCTAGCTCTGTTGTAAAGTGGATGCCTATATATGGAATGACAGCTTAGCTCACGCTGTGCGTTTATAAGTGGGATTGCCTATAAATGGAGCTTAGATCAGCATGTCAGCTTATGTAAGTGGATGTCTATCAGTGGCAGCTTAGATACAGCACGCTGCATCTATGTAAGGGTGTATGCCTATAATGCAGTTGTAGCACTGCTTGTATGTAAGTGATGCCCAATGCCAGTTATACAGCTTACTGAGTTAAGAGTGGATGTCCTATATAAATGGCAGTTTAGATACAGCACGTGAGTTGTATGTAGAGGGGTGCCTATATAGTGGCAGCTTAGATACATGAGCGTCGAGTCTAGTTGTAAGGTAGGATGCCTACTAAGTGGCAGCTTAGATCAGCAGCGTGAGTTTATGTAAGCGTGGATGCCTATAAAATGGAAGCTTAGATAAGCTCAGTCTATGTATAGTGGGATGCCTAATAATGGCAGCTTAATACAGCATGTGATCTTATGTAAGGTGGATGCCTATAATAAGCAGCTTAGATACAGCATGCGTCAGTTTGTATGTATAGTGGATGGCCTATAAAATGGCAGCTTATATACAGCAGCGCTGCAGTGTAAGTGTGTGGATGTCCTATAAATGGCAGCTTTAGATACGCAGCCGTGGTTGTATGAGGTTGATTCCTATATAATGAGGCCTTATTACATGCAGTTGTCGACGTCTGTTGTAATGTGGATTGCCTATAAAGTGGCAGCTTTAGATACAGCAACTAGTTGTATGATTCTAATGATAGCTTTAAGTGGCGCTATATTCAGCACGTTATTAGGTGGATGCTTATATAAGTGGCAGCTTAGATACAGCATGGATTGAGAGCTTAAGCAGCTACACAACGTGATTGAGAGGTGGATGCCTATATAAAATGCAGCTTAGAACAGCATTGATCTCTGTTTAACGGATGGATGCCTATATAATGGCAGCTTAGATACAGCAGCTCGCATATTAAGTACGGATGCCTATAATGCAGCTTAGCTACAGCAGCTCAGCTCTAGTAAGGTGGTGCCTATAAATGGCAGCTTAGATACGCCTCAGCTCTATGTAAGGTGGGTGACCTATATAATGCAGCTTAGATAAACCAGCAAAAAGCTCATCTATGTAAGGTGGAGCCTATAATGGCAGCTTAGATACAGCGCTCAGCTCATGTAAGGTGGATGCCTATATAATGGGTTAGATACAGCAGCTCAGCCTATGTAAAGGTAAATTCTATATAATGGCCAGCTTAGATACAGCAGCTCATCTATGATGGTGGATGCCTATAAATTGGCAGCTAGATACACAGTACAGCTCAGCCCTGTAACGGTGGGTGGCCTATATAATGGGCAGCTTAGTTACAGCAGCTCGCTCTATGTAAGGTGGAGTGCCTATATAATGGCAGCTTAGATACAGCAGCCACTCCAGTGTAAGGTGGGATGCCTTATATTGGCAGCTTAGATACAGAAGATTCGCTCATGTAAGTGGGATGCCTATAATGGCAGCTTAGATACAGCAGCTCGGGTCTGTGTAAGGTGGATGCCTTATAAATCGGCTACGATACAGCAGCTCCGGCTCGATGTAAGGTGATGCCTATATTGCAGCTTAGAATACACACTCAGCTCATGTAAGGTGGATGCCTATATAATGGCAGCTTAAGATACGTCATATCGCTCTATGTAAGGTGGATGCCTATATAAATGGCAGCTTAGATACAGCATCTCCGCTCCATGTAATGGTGGGTGCTATATAATGGCAGCTAGATACAGCATGCTCGGTCAGAAGTATAGGCTGGCGTGTGATTCGTGCTCCGGGGGGGAGGTGCCTATATAATGGCAGCTTAGATACAGCAGCTCAGCTCTTAAGGTGGATGCCTAATAACATGCAGCTTAGTATCCAGCAGCTCAGTCTCTAGTGTAAGGTGGATCCTATATAATGGCAGCTAGATACAGCAGCTCAGCTCCATGTAAGGTGGATGCCTATATAATGCGGAGCTTAGTATACAGCAGCTCCTGGCTATATGTAAAGTGTGGATGCCTTAAAATGCAGCTTAGATATCATTTAGCTTCGCTCATGTAAGGTGTATGTCTGATAATGGCAGCTTAGATACAGCAGTCAGCTCCTTATTAGGTGGATGCCTGTTAATGGCAGCTTAGATCACATCTAGCTCGAGGTAAGGTGTGGATATGCCAATGATAGCCTAGATACATTCCAGCTTCTATGTAAGGTGGAAGTCTGTTATAATGGCAGCTAGATACAGCAGCTAGCTCCATGTAGAGCTGCAATATAATGGCAGCTTAGATACAGCAGCTCTAGTCTATGATAAGGTGGATGTCTGTATAATGTCAGCTTAGATACAGCCGTAGCTCTGTTGTAAGGTGGATCCTATAAATTGGGCGCTTAGAGTACGCACCTTGATTCCGTATGTAAGTGACCTATAAAGTTGCAGCTAGATACACCTCGCGTTTGATTAAGGTTATGCCTAGATAATGCGACAGCTTAGATACACGCACATCAGTCTTATGTACGGTGGATGCCTATAAAATGGTCACTCTTACGATACTGCACGTAGGTCTATGTAGATGGATGTTCCTATAATGTGGCAGCTGATACAGCAGCTCGTGAGTGTAATGGTGGTGGATGCCTATAAGTGGCAGCTTAGATACTGCAGACTCGAGCGTTATGTCAAGGTGTATGCTATAAATGCAGCTTAGATACAGCATGTGCATTTAGGTAAGGTTATGCTATAAAATGGGGGCTTACGATACAGCAGCTCAGAGTCTGTATGTAAGGTGGGATGCCTATAAAGTGGCAGCTTGATACAGCCTGTGGCTCTATGTATGTAGGTGGATGCCTATAACAAGCAGCTAGATACAGCACTGGCTTGTCATGTAAGGTGATGCGCTATAAATGGCAGCTTTAGATACAGCACTAGCTTCTGAAGGTGGATGCCTAATAAGTGGCAGCTTAGATACAGCAGCGTCAGTTAGTAAAGTGGATGCCTTATATAATGGGAGCTTAGATAACAGCAGCTCTGAGCTTATGTATTAGGTGGATGCGTAATAATGGCAGCTTAGATCACAGTTGCTAGCTCGATGTATGTGGTGCTATTAATGGGCGCTAATACAGCAGCTGAGTCTCTGATGTCAAGGTGGAATTCCTACATAAAATGGCAGCTTAGATACACAGCTCACGTGTTATGTACGGTGGGATGCCTATATCAAATGGCAGCTTAGATACAGCCGCGCTGAGTGTAGTCGGAATGCTATATAAGGTGGAGCTTAGATACAGCAGCGTACGTTGTGTAAGGTGAATGTCCATATAAAGTGGCAGCTTTAGATCCCACGGCATCTTAGTTTGTTATAAAGTTGGATCTATATAAGTGGCCGCTTAGATACAGCAGCTAGTTCATGTAAGTGGGTGCCTATAAAATGGCAGCTTAGATACAGCACGTAGTCTATGTAAGGTGGATGCCTATATAATGGCAGCTTTAGATACAGCACGTCAGTTTATGTAAGGTGGATATGCCTATATATGGCCAGCTTAATACAGAATGCCTCGATTGTGGTAAGGTGGATGCCTATAAATGGCAGCTTAGATCAGCACTGTCCGATTAGGTGGATTGCCTAATAATGCAGCTTAGATACGGCACGTCGGTCTGTATGTAAGTGTTGATGATCCTCTATAAATGGCATGCTTAGATCAGCGCACAGCTCTGTAAGAGTTAAGGTGATCCTATATAATGGCAGCTTGATATCAGCAGCCGAGCACTTATTAAGGTGATGCCTATATAAGTGGCAGCTTAGATACATGCAGTCTGCATTGTATTAAGGTGGGTGCCTATATAAGTGGGCAGCTTAGATACAGCAACTGAAGTTGTAAGTAGGTGATGCGCCTATATCTGGCAGCTTAGATACAGCAACGTCGCGTCATTATAAGGTGGATGCCTATATAAATGCGAGCTTAATACAGCATGTCATCTTGTATAAGGTGGATCCTATAAATGGCAGCTTAGAATACACAGCTCATGCTCGAGTGTATAGGTGGATTCCTATAAGGCAGGAAAGCTGTGAGGAATAGGGGATGCCAAGGGGCTGCTATAGCTGTGAGTTGTATGTAAGGTTGACTGCACTATAAATGGCAGCTTAGATCAGCTGTATCTAAGCTGCCATTATATAGGCATCCACCTTACATAGAGCCGAGCTGCTGTATCTAAGCTACTATTATATAAGCATCCACGTTACATAGAGCCGAGCTGCTGTATCTAAGCTGCCATTATGTAGGCATCCACTTTACATAGAGCTGAGCTGCTGTATCTAAGCTGCCATTATATAGGCATCCACCTTACATAGAGCTGAGCTGCTGTATCTAAACTGCCATTATATAGACATCCACCTTACATAGAGCTGAGCTGCTGTATCTAAGCTGCCATTATGTAGGCATCCACCTGACATAGAGCTTAGCTGCTGTATCTAAGCTGCCATTATATAGACATCCACCTTACATAGAGCTGAGCTACTGTATCTAAGCTGCCATTATATAGTCATCCACCTTACATAGAGCTGAGCTGCTGTATCTAAGCTCCCATTATATAAGCATCCACTTTACCTAGAGCTGAGCTGCTGTATCTAAGCTGCCATTATATAGGCATCCACCTTGCAGAGAGCTGAGCTGCTGTATCTAAGCTGCCATTATACAGACATCCACCTTACATGGAGCTGAGCTGCTGTATCTAAGCTGCTATTATATAAGCATCCACCTTACATAGAGCCAAGCTGCTGTATCTAAGCTGCCATTATATAGGCACCCACCTTACATAGAGCTGAGCTGCTGTATCTAAGCCCCCATTATATAGGCATCCACTTTACCTAGAGCTGAGCTGCTGTATCTAAGCTGCCATTATATAGGCATCCACCTTACATGGAGCTGAGCTGCAGTATCTAAGCTGCCATTATATAGGCATACACCTTACATGGAGCGGAGCTGCTGTATCTAAGCTGACATTATGCAGACATCCATCTTACATAGAGCTGAGTTGCTGTATCTAAGCTGCCATTATATAGGCATCCACCTTACATAGAGCTGAGCTGCTGTATCTAAGCTCCCATTATATAGGCATCCACCTTACATAGAGCTGAGCTGCTGTATCTAAGCTGCCATTATATAGGCATCCACCTTACATGGAGCTGAGCTGCTGTATCTAAGCTGCCATTATATAGGCATCCACCTTACATAGAGCTGAGCTGCTGTATCTAAGCTGCCATTATATAGGCATCCACCTTACATGGAGCTGATCTGGTGTATCTAAGCTGCCATTATATAGGCATATATTTACCCTGTACCCCCTGTCCCTATAACAATGCTCGGGGAGGATACGGCGTGTGCCTATAAACCTGGAGACAATGCGGAGCTGCCGGAGGTCAGGAGCTTCTGTTTGTCTGCAGTTCTTTCCATTGTCCTCGGCTCCTGTCCCTGTGCACTGCCACATATCACCACTAGAGGGCGGTAGCAGTTCTGCTACACGTGAGAGCACAGGGACAGGACTACAGCCCCCACTGTGTGCAGACAGCTGGTTATTTGGGGATGTTGGGAGTGGTATTCCCCCAGGGTGAGAGACTCTTTGGAGCCACTCCGCACCCTGGACTAGAGATGATGATCCTGAATAGAATATATATATTATATATGTCAGTTTGTATGGGTGGTTGAGTGGGTAGCACTTCTGCCTTGCAGCTCTGGGGTTCAAGTCCCACCCAGGTCAACATCTGCAAAGAGTTTGTATGTTCTCTCTGTGTTTGTGTGGGTTTCCTCCGGTTTTCTCCCACACTCCAGAAAGGTGGGGCTAAAAGAAAGGGGCATTATACAATGTGGAGGGCAGTATTGGGGTATTTATACTTCTAGGACCCCAGACATCTACTTACACCACTGGACCCCCCATGCTTCCAGGCATGTTTAATATTACTAGCCCCTAGCACCCCCTCCTTGCCGGGAGTCCCCCACACCACTGATATGCTGTCAGGCACCCACATCAATAGGTCCTTCATTTGGGAAAACCTCTCAAACCATCAGGGCCCCCAGTCTGTGAAACTTTGTAAATGATGCCATAAATGGTGCCAGGTGTCTAACTTACATAGGGCGGGCACACCACCAGGACCCCCTTACTACTACTAGGCTTCCCATATTCATAGACCCCCACACAGGGTTGGAATAAGACCCCCATGGGCCCTGAGCTTTATGAATATTATAGTCTCTACAAGTCTGGAATCACTTCCTACATCTGGTCCTAGAATCAGCTTCTTGGGGAATGGAGGAGGTGTCCTTTCTACTGCTTTCAATCTGTGGTTTCAGGACCTTTGGAGGACCTTCAAAGGTCCTGTAATGGCTCTTGTGTACATGTGTATTGAGAGCAAGAACAGATGTATGAGGATCTCATGGGTGAAGGTCCTTCTCAGTTTCAAATTTGGTGGGTGTTTTACGTGACCATGGGCCCCCCTAGAAGGCTTGGGCCCCGGGCTACCACCCAAATCACCCATATTATAATCCACTAATGCCCCCACATCACTATTGCCCTCAAGCTGCGGCACCAACACAGCCCAAGGCCCTTATTTCTTGGAAGCTTCTGTAGTGAAGAGGCCACCCATTGGTGTACCCCAACACTACCAGGCCCCCCACATGCCTGGAATATGAGCACAGCCCCTCATGCCCCTCCATGATAGTGTAATGGGGGGGCTCTGGGTGGTACAGTCCCCCTTCATCATGTCAGCCGTCCCCCTCACATTTGTGTAAATCCATAACACCTGCAGTAACCTCGGGTTGTGGCTTCACAGACGAGGATATTAGTGCTGGGACTAACGCGTCGTCCTAATCTGCTAATCTCTATTTCATCCCACGAGGCTTTGGCTGCGCTCACATGGAGGGTAATCCCCGCGTGGCATCAGGGTTTCCTTGTATTCGGGTTTGTGTAGACGTCGTCCTCCTTCACAGCTTTTCATGTGACTTGTAAAAGTTCACATTGATCTTTGGAGGCTTTTATGTTGGGATCTGAGGCCGGGACTGAGGAACACGCTGGAAGTTTCGGGAATTAATAGAGAAACTGCATGTACAAGGGGGCTCCAAAAATAGGGCGTCCTCTGCTGGACCACAAGGGGGGAAACAGCCTTAGGGAGTAACTTAGAAGTGTAACCTGAGGTTCCCTGGTGGTTCTACAGCACAACCCGTAACTGGGGTCCAACAACCATCAGCCAACAAAACACTAATCACCAGGGCTCTAATATACACCCAATACATCCGCACCCCCTATACTGTATCCATAGCTATGGCCCCCTGTACCCGCATGCATCTTCCCTATTAAAGGGGTTGTGCTGCTCCACCGGATCGGGGATACATCGCGGGTGGTCCAACTCCTACCTTCCATGATAACCCGGGTTCTGAATGTGGTAGCATCATATAGCTCAAGATCCTTTTCAGTTCCCTAGGCCAGCAGGGATGTTATTATGAACTCTTCCTGCACCCAAGGAATTACCTAAAAAGTTATCATAAAACTTTTCAGTACCGTAGACACCAAGGATGATACCATTAACCCTTTTAGTATCCCAGACCACCAGGACTAAGACCATAAACTTCTTTAAGTTCCCCAGACTACCAGGGATGTTACCATTAGTAGTAGGTAGTAGCCCAGGACTTCTAGGGGGCCCATGGACCACCCCGCCAAATTTTATACTGAGAAGGACCTTCACCCATGAAATCCTTGTAAATCTGTTCCTGCTCTCAATACACATGTACAGTAAAGCCATTTCAGGACAATTAAAGGTCCTCCAAAGGTCCTGAAACAGCAGATGGAAAGCAGCAGAAGGGACACGTCCTCCATTCCCCAAGAAGCTGATTCTAGCACCAGATGTAGCAAGTGATTCCCGAATGGTAGAGACCATAATATTCATACAGTCCAGGGCACATGGTGGTCGTATCCAACCCTGGTTATCATAAACCCTTAAAGTATCCTAGACCACCGAGAATGTTATCTTGAACTTTGACAGTACCTCAAGACCACCAAGAAGATTTCCATTCACTTTTTTAGTACTCCAAAACCACCAGAATTTTACCAGGGATGTCACCACCAGGAATGTGACCATGAACCATTTCAGTACCCTAGACCACCAGGAATATTATCATGATCCTATCTTTTAGTACCCCAGACTTCAAGGGATGATACCATGGAACCTTTCAGTAATCCAGACCACCGAAAAATGTTACCATGAACCCTTTTAATACTTCAGGCTACCAGGATGTCACCATGAGCCTTCTATTCAGTACCTACAGACCACCAGGAACGTAACCATGATTTTATTTTAGTACCCCAAGACCACCAGGAATTCTTTTAGTACCTTAGACCACCAGGGAGGTTACTATAAACCCCTTTATTATCCAAGACCGCCAGAGATAATAATAATAATCTTTATTTATATAGCTCCATTAATATATTATGGTAATATTAAGATATTACCATAAACTATTTTATTGCTCCGGGCCAGTAGAGATGTTCCCATAAATCCCGTCCTAGACCATGTATGACCCTCTGTACCTGTATGAATGTTTCCCATGTAGGGGTAATACCTGTTTTTCATGTAGGGATGATACGTATTAGGAGGATACGGCGTGTGCCTATAAACCTGGAGACAATGCGGAGCTGCCGGAGGTCAGGAGCTTCTGTTTGTCTGCAGTTCTTTCCATTGTCCTCGGCTCCTGTCCCTGTGCACTGCCACATATCACCACTAGAGGGCGGTAGCAGTTCTGCTACACGTGAGAGCACAGGGACAGGACTACAGCCCCCACTGTGTGCAGACAGCTGGTTATTTGGGGATGTTGGGAGTGGTATTCCCCCAGGGTGAGAGACTCTTTGGAGCCACTCCGCACCCTGGACTAGAGATGATGATCCTGAATAGAATATATATATTATATATGTCAGTTTGTATGGGTGGTTGAGTGGGTAGCACTTCTGCCTTGCAGCTCTGGGGTTCAAGTCCCACCCAGGTCAACATCTGCAAAGAGTTTGTATGTTCTCTCTGTGTTTGTGTGGGTTTCCTCCGGTTTTCTCCCACACTCCAGAAAGGTGGGGCTAAAAGAAAGGGGCATTATACAATGTGGAGGGCAGTATTGGGGTATTTATACTTCTAGGACCCCAGACATCTACTTACACCACTGGACCCCCCATGCTTCCAGGCATGTTTAATATTACTAGCCCCTAGCACCCCCTCCTTGCCGGGAGTCCCCCACACCACTGATATGCTGTCAGGCACCCACATCAATAGGTCCTTCATTTGGGAAAACCTCTCAAACCATCAGGGCCCCCAGTCTGTGAAACTTTGTAAATGATGCCATAAATGGTGCCAGGTGTCTAACTTACATAGGGCGGGCACACCACCAGGACCCCCTTACTACTACTAGGCTTCCCATATTCATAGACCCCCACACAGGGTTGGAATAAGACCCCCATGGGCCCTGAGCTTTATGAATATTATAGTCTCTACAAGTCTGGAATCACTTCCTACATCTGGTCCTAGAATCAGCTTCTTGGGGAATGGAGGAGGTGTCCTTTCTACTGCTTTCAATCTGTGGTTTCAGGACCTTTGGAGGACCTTCAAAGGTCCTGTAATGGCTCTTGTGTACATGTGTATTGAGAGCAAGAACAGATGTATGAGGATCTCATGGGTGAAGGTCCTTCTCAGTTTCAAATTTGGTGGGTGTTTTACGTGACCATGGGCCCCCCTAGAAGGCTTGGGCCCCGGGCTACCACCCAAATCACCCATATTATAATCCACTAATGCCCCCACATCACTATTGCCCTCAAGCTGCGGCACCAACACAGCCCAAGGCCCTTATTTCTTGGAAGCTTCTGTAGTGAAGAGGCCACCCATTGGTGTACCCCAACACTACCAGGCCCCCCACATGCCTGGAATATGAGCACAGCCCCTCATGCCCCTCCATGATAGTGTAATGGGGGGGCTCTGGGTGGTACAGTCCCCCTTCATCATGTCAGCCGTCCCCCTCACATTTGTGTAAATCCATAACACCTGCAGTAACCTCGGGTTGTGGCTTCACAGACGAGGATATTAGTGCTGGGACTAACGCGTCGTCCTAATCTGCTAATCTCTATTTCATCCCACGAGGCTTTGGCTGCGCTCACATGGAGGGTAATCCCCGCGTGGCATCAGGGTCTCCTCGTTTTCGGGTTTGT
The DNA here is from genome assembly GCA_019512145.1 of Engystomops pustulosus. NCBI lineage: Eukaryota > Metazoa > Chordata > Amphibia > Anura > Leptodactylidae > Engystomops > Engystomops pustulosus. Next base: position 204,816 of record CM033643.1, on the reverse strand, counting down.
GTAGACGTCGTCCTCCTTCACAGCTTTTCATCTGACTTGTAAAAGTTCACATTGATCTTTGGAGGCTTTTATGTTGGGATCTGAGGCCGGGACTGAGGAACACGCTGGAAGTTTCGGGAATTAATAGAGAAACTGCATGTACAAGGGGGCTCCAAAAATAGGGCGTCCTCTGCTGGACCACAAGGGGGGAAACAGCCTTAGGGAGTAACTTAGAAGTGTAACCTGAGGTTCCCTGGTGGTTCTACAGCACAACCCGTAACTGGGGTCCAACAACCATCAGCCAACAAAACACTAATCACCAGGGCTCTAATATACACCCAATACATCCGCACCCCCTATACTGTATCCATAGCTATGGCCCCCTGTACCCGCATGCATCTTCCCTATTAAAGGGGTTGTGCTGCTCCACCGGATCGGGGATACATCGCGGGTGGTCCAACTCCTACCTTCCATGATAACCCGGGTTCTGAATGTGGTAGCATCATATAGCTCAAGATCCTTTTCAGTTCCCTAGGCCAGCAGGGATGTTATTATGAACTCTTCCTGCACCCAAGGAATTACCTAAAAAGTTATCATAAAACTTTTCAGTACCGTAGACACCAAGGATGATACCATTAACCCTTTTAGTATCCCAGACCACCAGGACTAAGACCATAAACTTCTTTAAGTTCCCCAGACTACCAGGGATGTTACCATTAGTAGTAGGTAGTAGCCCAGGACTTCTAGGGGGCCCATGGACCACCCCGCCAAATTTTATACTGAGAAGGACCTTCACCCATGAAATCCTTGTAAATCTGTTCCTGCTCTCAATACACATGTACAGTAAAGCCATTTCAGGACAATTAAAGGTCCTCCAAAGGTCCTGAAACAGCAGATGGAAAGCAGCAGAAGGGACACGTCCTCCATTCCCCAAGAAGCTGATTCTAGCACCAGATGTAGCAAGTGATTCCCGAATGGTAGAGACCATAATATTCATACAGTCCAGGGCACATGGTGGTCGTATCCAACCCTGGTTATCATAAACCCTTAAAGTATCCTAGACCACCGAGAATGTTATCTTGAACTTTGACAGTACCTCAAGACCACCAAGAAGATTTCCATTCACTTTTTTAGTACTCCAAAACCACCAGAATTTTACCAGGGATGTCACCACCAGGAATGTGACCATGAACCATTTCAGTACCCTAGACCACCAGGAATATTATCATGATCCTATCTTTTAGTACCCCAGACTTCAAGGGATGATACCATGGAACCTTTCAGTAATCCAGACCACCGAAAAATGTTACCATGAACCCTTTTAATACTTCAGGCTACCAGGATGTCACCATGAGCCTTCTATTCAGTACCTACAGACAACCAGGAACGTAACCATGATTTTATTTTAGTACCCCAAGACCACCAGGAATTCTTTTAGTACCTTAGACCACCAGGGAGGTTACTATAAACCCCTTTATTATCCAAGACCGCCAGAGATAATAATAATAATCTTTATTTATATAGCTCCATTAATATATTATGGTAATATTAAGATATTACCATAAACTATTTTATTGCTCCGGGCCAGTAGAGATGTTCCCATAAATCCCGTCCTAGACCATGTATGACCCTCTGTACCTGTATGAATGTTTCCCATGTAGGGGTAATACCTGTTTTTCATGTAGGGATGATACGTATTAGGTTGATGTGATTACAGATTGTCGGTATGAACCCATTTAATACATACCCCAGACCACCAGGACTATTACTATCAGACCTTACACTGCTCTAGACCACCAGGGATGTTACCATGTACCTTTTTGGTCCCTTTGACCATCCATATATATGTTTATTAATCCTTTCACTATCCGAAACCACTAGAAACAAAATATATTAACCCTTCCCTCCCCTGCCTTTATCTCCGTATACAGGTATATATGGCAGGAATGTGGCAGTGTATATAAATATCTCGTTCCAGGGGCAGTCAATTAGCCGGACCCCAGCAGCTCGTGCATTATGCACAGTCTGCACATCTGTGTTGTCCAGTATATGGGATAATGGCGAATGTGATATATGGCGGCTCCGCGATTATTAATGACTTCTGGGTTTTTACCTTTAAAAATTAGGGTTAGTTATTTATTATGTCACCGGGTTGTGTGCATGATGTATGAAGAGCATAATAATCTATGTGCCGGACTTCAGGGAATCTATAGGATGTAGGGAGCATCCGATGCAGCTCTTTGCAGGTTTTTCATCATTGTAATTGAGAGACGGGTGACATTTATATGTGAAACACTACAATTAAAGGGATTTTTAGGTTTTTTCTTGTCGAGGGGGGGGGGGGGTAATGTACTTACCTGACTCCAGCTTGATGTAGATACATATAAGTTCATTCAAACTCCGGTCACTGTCTCAAATCACCAGGGTCCCCCCTGAGGCTCCTGATTGGCTGTGGCGATCACGTGACCACCAACCCTTTCAGATCAGCTGACCTTGTCAACAAACCTCGACCTTATCCAGAATAGGAAACAAAGGGGTAAGTACACTTTTTATTTTTCTTTACCCCTGTCAAGGGGTTTTCTGAAAAAAAAAAAAATGGAGATCCCCTTTAAGGAATAAATAACTGTTTTAATTTGAATGACCCTTTAATGTTCTGTTTTGGATCAACCATTTGTGAATTTATATATATATATATATTATTCTACAATCCACTTTTAACTGTATAAGGGTTTGTTTTTTTCAGGATCATTTGTTTTTCTTCCTATGGAACCATATTTCGGTGCACCAAATTTATAATTCAGGGAATTTTATTAGTTTTTATGGTGGCATATTCTGAATGTTACTGATGATACTTGGTGGTGGTTTTATTGTTTGGCTGTTTGGGGCAATCAGACATCTATTGTTGTTTCTACTAACAAGAATAAAAGACTGGTAGCAAGTTCTGATGTGATGTCACCCAGGTGCACGGCTCGTTATATCCCTGCTCATGTGATGTCACACAGGTGCACCACAGGTGGCACGGCTCGTTAATCCCTGGCTCATGTGAGTCACACAGGTGCACGGCTCGTTATATCCCTGGTCATGTGATGTCCACATGTGCACGGCTCGTTATATCCTGTCATGTGAGAGTCACACAGGTGCACGGCTCTTCATAATCCATCGGTCATGTGATGTCACACAGGTGCACGGCTCGTTATATCAGGTCATGTGATTGTAACACATGTGCACGTCATTTCCATGGTCATGGTGATGTCACACCGAGCACGGCTCGTTTATCCTTGTTATCATGTGATGTCAACAGAGTGTCACAGCGAGCTCACACAGTTCCTCTGGTCATGTGATGTCACACAGGTGCAACGGCTCGTTATATCCCTGTCATGTGAGGTCACACGGTGCACGCTCGTTATCCCTGGTCACTGTGAGGTCACACAGGTGCACGCGTATCATTTATCCCTGTCCATGTGATGTCACACAGGTGCACGGTCGTTATATCCTGATCATGTGATGTCACCAGGTGCACGACTCGTTATAAACCCTGATCATGTGATGTCACACAGGTGCACGGTCTGTTATTACCTGGTCATGTGTTGTCAACACAGTGCACGGCTCATTCCATGGTATGTGATGTCCACACAGGTTTGCACGTCGTATATAGCCCTGGTCATGTGATTGTCACACAAGGTTGCACGCCGCATCTTATATCCCTGATCAGTGATGTCACACAGGTGCACGGCTCGTTATTTAATCCGTCAGTGATGGCACACAGGTGCACGCTCGTTATATCCCTGTCATGTGATGTCACACAGGTGTGCAATCATTATTATATCCTGCGTCATGTTGATTGTCACACAGGTGCACGGCTCATATCCTGGTCAAGTGATGTCACACAGGTGCCCCGCTTTATATCCCTGGTCATGTGATGTCATCACAGGTGCAGGCTCGTATATATCCTGGTAAGTGATGCTCACACAGGATGCACGACTCATTCCCATGGTATGTGATGTCACACAGGTGCCCGCTCTTTAATCCTGGTCATGCGATGTCACACAGAGTGAACGGCTCGTTATATCCGGTCATGTAAAATCCCTTTAAGAAAATACTCAGCTATCAATAATTAATATTGTGTTTTTTGCAGAATTTTTTTTTTTCGAGTTGCTTTTTTTTTAATTTTACCCCTATATTATAATGTCATTATCATTTATGTATGAAGTTTTGCTTTAGTGGCTTAAATCATATTATTATTTTAGGTATTTTATATTATTATTATTATTATTCTGTGTTCATTTCAATTTTAAATTAGTTAAAAAAAAAAAACTAAAAGTTGAAAACTAAAACAGCTTTCAAAAACACCAAATTTTTGCCAAAAAATAAAAATTTTGCAAAATTCTGTTACCCACAATAATACTATAGGAAACATCCTCCCTGTTGTGGTCTTGGGGTTGTGTTGTCTCATCTCTCTCTGTCTAATTAGCGGTGTTTGTAATCTCGTGTAGTATTCGTTGTTACATGGAGCTTTTCGGGGTCCCAGACAATTCGGTAAATGATCTAAAGCGACAGGAAGCTACCGTGGTTTGAGGCCCAAATTCTTCATTTAAGGAGTGGATTAATGGGCTGTCTATTGGCGTTCTCAGGGGCTTCCATCAGACACCACGAAACTTCCACGACTTCACATGTGTCTGCGCTCCCACGGGTGGAGCGTAGGCGGAAAAATCCATTAAGTCTCCGGGACCTTTGTTTAAAATCCATAAGCAAACCAGCTGCACTTATGGGCTGTCATTACACGAGGGAACTCTGCGCCGCCGAACGACAAAGTGAGTGTGTCAGGGAAAAAATAATTGTAAGGTGACCGCCGCGGCCCCCGACATTACAGTCGTGGGGGGTGGGCCTGTAGGAGTTCCGCAGAGACCCCCGCACTGCTTCCTAAATTTGATCAGGGTATTGCACTAGTTAGCAATTTTTCCACCATTTAAAATCTTACAAGAATCCGCCGGGGAAGCAGGGGGAATAGTTCAGGATGGCGAAGCTGTTTGGGGGTCAGACGGGGATACGGGGGTGGGACGGGGGGGGTTGGGGTTGTACTACCTTTTAAGGGAAACAATGTTGCGTTTGTATTGCGGAGGTTTGGTTGTTCTGTATGGTCACTAGGTCAGGATTTAATCTGAAACCCCTATCATAATGGACCACTCATTACGAGGATGGGGGGGGGGGGGGAGGGGTTATTTGGAATAGCTGAATGGCGCCCACATGGTGCCTTTGGCTATAAAACACTGATTATAATAACTATATACTTTAATGCGCGCCCTGTACAAGGGTACTACCAAAACTTGCACATTCATCAGGCTATCCATAGGATCAAGTACGATGACTGTTCCCTGTTCACCGTGGTTATGGTGCAGATAGTCACAATTTATGGTACGCCCCAGACCATTATTAAAGACATCTACCACCAGGATGAAGGATTGTAACCAAGCACACTGACACATGGTGTGTGCCCCTCTGGCAGGATCTGCTCTTCTTAAAATCTTTTTTATGCTTAAAAACAAAGGAGTTTAAAGAAGATTGTAAATAAGCTGAGGGGTCCAGGGCGCATTAATACATCATAGGACCCAGATCCCCTCAGTCTATTTGCATAATTTTTTTAAAAGCCTCTTTTTTTGTTAAAAAAAAACAAAACAAAACAAAGTTATAAGAAGTCTAAAGAAAAGCAGATCCTGCAAGACAGGACACACACAGTATTGTCAGTGTACTTGGTTTACATGTCCTTAATCCTGGTTGTAAATGTCCTTTGATGACCAATGGTTGTGTATATGATCAACTGATCGATAGAATCATTTCCGGTTGCCAGATAAGGATCTTCATGCTGAGAATCACGCTCTCTTCACTGGGATGATTGAAAAATGGAACCAAAACTCTGAAAAAAAAAAAAGGGGAAAACGTCATGATAGAAAGAAGGGTTTTGTTTTGGAAGATCATCATGGTGCTTGGTCTAAGATGTATCTACTATCGGATACGATTTGATGGATAGATAAAAAAATTGGAAAAAAAAAAAGCGGCCGGAGCTTCTCCAGAATGTAGGATACATTGCGAAAAGTGCTCCATGTTACAATGGGTCAGAGTGGGACACTTTCATGTAGCCTGATGAAACGTGCTTATCTATGAAAGGTCCCAGGACTGCCGACCTTGCTGCAGTTGGGATTTTCTATTGGACTCGCCCGGACCGCGGCCAGGTCGATGTTTGATAGATAGAATATCAATTCCGCTTGGTATGGTAGATCGATTATAGATACATATGTAGGGGCAGGCCGGGGTGACAGTGCACTGTAGTCCACTTTAACGTTTGTCAACGTTTGTAAACAAATACGCGGGTAACCTTGCAAGTTTTTCTCGACCTTGGATCATAAATATGCTATCCACCATTACTATGTGATGATACTGGTTCTCCCTTGCCATTATTTCTTCCCTATGGATTGATAAACTATAGGTAGCACATGATGTTATCACATGGAGGGGGGTTGGGCGGGGCTTTATAAGGTCCATGATGTTGGAACTTTGTGGATTCTACTCCGGTCGGTATGCAGACTCATCGTTTAGCTTGACAACAGGCACTCTCATGAGCGGAAACGTTGCCCACAGGAAGAAAAAAGAAAAAACACGGGGACACGAGTGGAGGTGGAAGGGCGGACGTAGGTGCATGGCGTACAGATCGACGATCTAGTCGCAGAGCGAGCGCAGAGGGAGACCGGAGAGGAGCGCAGTGATCGAATAGAGCGCAGAGGGAGGGCGAGCGAGCGAGCGATCGAAGCGAGCGAGCGAGCAGCGAGCGACGAGAGCAGAGCGAGATGCAAGGAGCGGGAGCGAAGCCAGCGAGGACAGAGCGCATAGCGAGACGAGCGATCGAGCGAGAGAGCGAGCTAGAGCAGAGCGAGAGAGCGCAGAGATTCGACCGAGCGAGAGAGTAAGCGAGCGAGCGGCGAGCGAGCGAGAGCCGAGCGATCGAGCTAGCGGAATAGGGAGCGCAGTATGATCATATGATCTCATATGATGTATATGTAGATGAGAATTATCACGTAAATATAATTACATCTAACCTCTATTTCGATCCAGGACTGGCAGTTAACTCTTGGTGCATTATTATGGTGCTCATTTCCTGGTGATCTCACATCTTAGTTATGAAGCAAACAATTTAAGTTGTTTAGAGCCAGGTGGCGCACTCCCCGTGTCACTGTTTTAAGGAATTGCGGAAAATAACTGTGTATGACGATAGAAAGATGCACATGAAAGTATACTGACAGGTATAATATTGGATAGAGGTGGTTATGAGATGATGTGTGGGCGCACCCAACGTCAAGTATGCTCTGGGTTTCTCGCTTGCAAGTCGATTCATTTTGTATTCTGTTCTCTTCCTCAGGGGGGTTTCTCCAGAAAAAAAGTAGGAGGACTTGAAATGGTCCTTGAAGGAATTGAGAACGGTCAGTGTCTTTCAGGAGTGTAATTGGGGAACATACTTACCCGGGGCAATTAGCCATCCAGGGTGCGTTCTCGATGAGGTTGGGTCTTCGGAATCACTAAGGGCGGGGACGACGATAATATCCCTTACGGTCACGGCTGACGGAGGTCCAAGGGTCACTTACTTTCTGGGGATGTAAAGTGTGGTGTGCACGGCTCGTTATATCCCTGGTCATGTGATGTTGTACAGGTGCATGGCTCGTTATATCTCTGGTCATGTGATGTCACACAGGTGCACGGCTCGTTATATCCCTGGTCATGTGATGTCACACAGGTGCACGGCTCGTTATATCCCTGTCTGTGAGGTCCACACCGTGTGCACGGCTCGTATATCCCTGGTCATGCTGTGATGTCACACAGGTGCACGGTCGTTTATCCCTGATCCATGTGATGTCAACCAGGTGCAGAGCTCATTATACCTGTCAATGTGATGTCACCAGGTGACCGCTCGTTATACAAACCTGAGTCGATGTGATGCACACAGGGCAAAGCTCGCTAATATCCCCGGTCATGGTGTGCACAAAGATGCACGGCTCTATATCTCATGTATGTGGGTACACAGGTGCACGCCGTTATATACCTGTTGTACACTTGCGCTCGATAGCTGATTCCATGTGTCACACAGGTGCACGCTCGTATTATAATCCCGATCATGTGATTTGGCACACAGTGCACGACTCTTAACCCTGTCATGTGATGTCACACAGGTTGTGACTCGGCTTTTTATACCTGGTCATGTGATTGTCACACAGTGCATCAGCTCTTATTCCGGTCATGTGATGTCACACAGGTGCCCCGCTCTTTATATCCCTGGTCATGTGATGTCACACAGGTGAACGGCTCGTTATATACCTGGTCATGTAACATCCCCTTTAAGAAATAATACTTCAGCTATCATATAATTAATATTGTGTTTTTTGCTGAATTTTTTTTTTCCGAGTTGCTTTTTTTTTATTTTACCCCTATATTATAATTGTCATTATCATTTTATGTATGAAGTTTTGCTTTAGTGGCTTAAATCATTATTATTATTATTATTATTATTATTATTATTATTATTATATTATTCTGTGTTCATTTCAATTTCTAAAATTAGTTAAAAAAAAAAACTAAAAGTGAAAACTAAACAGCTTTCAAAAATCACCAAATTTTTGCCAAAAAATAAAAATTTTGCAAAATTCTGTTACCCACAATAATATAATAGGAAACATCCCCCTGTATGTGAGTCTCTTGGGTTTGTGTTGTCTCATCTCTCTCTGTCTAATTAGCGGTGTAATCTCGTTAGTATCGTGTTACATGGAGCTTTTTCGGGTCCCAGACAATTCGGTAAATGATCTTAAAGCGACAGGCAGCTCCGTGGTTTTGAGGCCCAAATTATCCTCATTTAAGGAGTGGATTAATGGGCTGTCTCATTGGCGTTCCAGGGGCTTCCATCCGCCCACGAACTTCCAGCGACTTCCACATGTGTCCTGCGCTCCCACTGGGTGGAGCGTGGGCGGAAAAATCCATTAAGTCTCCGGGACCTTTGTTTAAAATCCACTAACAAACCAGCTGCACTTATGGCGCCTGTCACTTACACCGAGGAACTCTGCGCCTCCGAACAAAGTGAGTGTCAGGGAAAAATAATTGTAAGGTGACCGCCGCGGCCCCCGACATTCTATCAGTGGGGGGGTGGGCCATGTCAGGAGTCCGCAGAGACCCCCGCCTGCTTCCTAAATTTGATCAGGGTATTGCACTAGTTAGCAATTTTTCCACCACTTTCATAAATCTTACAAGAATCCGCCGGGGCGCAGGGGAATAGTTCAGGAGGCGAAGTGTTTGGGGGTCAGCCGGGGGAAGGGGGGGTTGTACTACCTTTTAAGGTGAAACAATGTTGCGTTTTGTTATTGCGGAGGTTTGGTTTGTTCTTATGGTCACCGGTCAGGATTTAATCTGAATCCCCTATCATAATGGACACATCATTAACAAGGAGGGGGGGGGGGGTAATTTCGGAATAGCTGAATGGCGCCACATGGTGCCTTTAGGCTATACCACTGATATAATATACTATTATACTGCAGCGCCCATGTTACAAGGGTCCTACCAAATTTACAATTCATCAGCTATCCATAGGATCAAGTACCGACTGACTGTTCCCTGTCACCGTGGTCTATGGTGCAGATAATGTCACCAATTTATGGCTACGCCAGACCATTATTAAAGGACATCTACCACCAGGATGAAGGATTGTAAACCAAGCACACTGACACACTGGTGTGTGCCCCCTGTGGCAGGATCTGCTCTTCTTAAAATCTTTTTTATTGCTTAAAAACAAAGGAGTTTAAAGAATTATGTAAATAAGCCTGAGGGGCTCCAGGCTGCATTAATACCTATAGGACCCAGAGCCCCTCAGTCTCATTTGCATAATTTTAAAAGCCTTTTTTGTAAAAAAAACAAAACAAAACAAAACAAGGTATAAGAAGCTAAAAGAAAAGCAGATCCTGCAAGACAGGACACACACCAGTATGTCAGTGTACTTGGTTTACAGTCCTTCATCCTGGTTGTAAATGTCCTTTAATGCAATTGGTTTGTGTATATGATCAACTGATCAGATAGATATGGTTCTTGTTTGCCAGATAAGTGATCTTCATGCTGAAGACTCCATCTCTTCACTGGGATGATTGAAACGTAACCAAAATCTTAAAGACAACGTCATGATATGAAAGAAGGGTTTTGTTTTAGGAAGATCATCAAGGTGATTGGTCAAAGATCTATCTACCTATCGGATACCAGATTGATGGATAGATAAAAAATTGGAAAAGCGGTCGGCTCTCCAGACTGTAGGTATACATTGGCGAAATTTACTCCATGTTAAATGTGTCAGAGTGAGACACTTTTATGTAGCGTTCTTATCTATGAAAGGCTTCCAGGACCTGCCGACATTGCAGTTGGGACTTTCTATTGAATAGACAGACAGACTGACAGGTAGATGTTTGATAGATATAATATAAATTTAAGATTGGTAGGTAGATCGATTATAGATACATATGATAGGGGCAGCGCGGTGACTCAGTGGTTAGCACTACCACCTTGTAGCGCTGGGGTCCTGGGTTCAATTCCCATCCAGGTCAACATGTGCAAAGAGTTTGTATGTTCTCTCTGCGTTTGCGTGGGGGTCCTCCGGTTTCCTCCCACACTCCAAAACATACTGGTAGGTTGTTTAGATTGTGAGCCCCATGGGGACAGGGACTGATTTGACATGCTTTGTACAACGCTGCACAATCTATAGGGGTTATATAAATAAAGAATTATTATTATAAGATAGACAGATATAAATATTGTCTTGCTGGCCCTGCGGCCCCTCTTTGTTAGAGCTTCATACACACAGTGCTGCCTTGGACTTTTCCAACTTGGATGGAAAGATATATCTATATATCTATCCCATATTTGTATCTAATTCCATCTATCTCAAACTATCTAATCTATTTGTGTCTCATATATATGCAGCAATTTTTTTTTATCAATTCTAATCTTATAATTATCCTCTACTTCTATCTCATCTCATCTATGTCATATCTATCTATCTATCTATCTATCTCTCTCATATCTATTATCTATCTATCTATCTATCTCTCTCATATCTATTATCTATCTATCTATCTATCTATCTATCTATCTATCTATCTCCTATCTATCTATCTCTCTCATATCTATTATCTATCTATCTATCTATCTATCTCCTATCTATCTATCTATCTATCTATCTATCTCATATCTATCTATCTATCTATCTATCTATCTCCTATCTATCTATCTCATATCTATCTATCTATCTATCTATCTCATATCTATCCATCTCATATCTATCTATCTCATATCTATCTATCTAATATCTATTATCTATCCATCTCATATCTATCTCCTATCTATCTATCTATCTATCTATCCATCCATCTATCTCATATCTATCCATCTCATATCTATCTATCTATCTATCTATCTCATATCTATCTCATATCTATCTCATATGTATCTCATATGTATCTATCTATCTATCTATCTATCTATCTCATATGTATCTTATATCTATCCATCTATCTCCTTATATCTACCTCTATTTCTCTCCAGGACTTGCAGTTCATCTTTGGTGCATTATTCCTTGTGCATCATTTCCTGGTGATCTCACATCTTCCTGTTATGCAGCAAACACATTAATGTGTATAGCAGCTGCCGCTCTCCCCGTGTCACTGTTTTTAAGGGACTTGCGGAAATACCTTGTGTATGACGCATAGAAAGATGCACATGAAATTCATACTTCCAGGTATCTATTGTCTCTGGGTGTTTTTATGAGATGATGATGTGGGCGCACGTCCAGATCTGCTCTGGGTCCTTTCTCCGCTTGCCACGTCCTATTCATCTTGTATTTTTTCTCCTTCCTCAGGGGGTTTCCCCAGAAAGTAGAAGGAATTGAAATTGTGCCTTGAAGAGAATAAGAACGCCAGTGTCTTTTCAGGTGTCACATTGGGGCACATTTACTTACCCGGTCCATTCACGATCCAGCGGCACGTTATCCGGTTTTCCGACGCCCACACCCCCAAATTCTGATGCGTCACAATCCGATCGTGTGCGCCAAAAACCTGGGGCAATTTGGCGCAAAACTAAAAAATTCGGAAGATCCAATGGAAAAAAGCGATTCGGACCCTTAATAAATGTGCCCCAATATGTTATCAGTGGGGTGCCATGAGACCCCCCATGATCACTTCAGAAGGAGACCTGGGTGATCTTCAAAGTACAATGTTCCTTTGGCCCTCATTCAGTCTGGTACTGGTCATCTGGAGAGGGACCGTTGGGCTACAATCCTCCAAAGTAGGACCTGCCATCATTGTCAATGGTCCCAAATATTTGGAAAAAAATTGAAGCAAATTTCATCTTATCTTCACCAAAAAGGGAGCCAAAAAAATCTGACATGACCGGGCAGGTTGTTCTCAGCCCTTGGACATTCATGACCTACTTTGTTTTGTGATTTATCAACATTTCCCAAAATTCAAAAATTCTCAGGCCAAAAAAATGTCTTATTTTCCTCTTTTTAGAGTTTACTTCTAGCCTTGGCTTAAAAATAAGATTTCAAATTACAGCAACTTGCATTGTGTGAACAAAGCCGAAGGCTTTGATATGCCCAGGATTAAAGGGGTTCTACAGCCTCATGATACTGATGACCCCTCCGTAGAATAGGTCCAACATGCCTTGAGGCAGATTAGTCATCAATATACTGGAAATCTCCTTTAATCCGGAATACATCAAAGTCTTAGACCAAGTTCACACTTTACAAATTGCTCTTTTGAATCTTTAGATTTCTACCCAAGGATAAGAGAGAATCCTAAAAATATCAGAAGAAGAAGAGAAAGCACGCCCCTTGTAAATCAGTAAGCTGGAGGTGTGGCTTAGCTGGAAGAACATGGATATACATAGATGGGGACTTTACATACGGACTGCAGAACTTTTTAGGTATGGGGAGTAACGATATAGGGATAGTTGTACTGCTGTATAATAGCAATTGTCAACTGAATGTTAAGTAAGTGTGGGTGAGTTTAATTGATAGGTTCCCTTTAAAGGTTCAGGAGTGCAATTGAATGCACTCGGAATTGAGAAAACACAGCCTCTAAAAATCTCTTTGAATGAAAAATTTTGCAAAAATTTTAATATATTTACTATACAGATTTCCAATATGACTTCCAATCACAATTGCTTCCCATCATCTTTGATGATCACCTATTTATGGTTACGTTTGTTGCTATCCAAATTTGTCGTAAAACCTGTTTCGGCAATAATCCTCTCTGTGGTTTGTAGATGAGGAGGCGCGGATTGTATCTTCACACCTTTCTGAACAGATGCAGTGTGAACACAGGTTTAATTTGACGATGCTGTTTGGACTGATTAGCACTGTAGCTCTGGTTCATCATTAGTTAACTCGTTGTGATTGACAGCTTCTCACGTTACTCATTTGATCCCTGTATTGTCTGGATCTCTGACAATCGCTATTGAGATCTGGGTTCTGAGATCACTGCCCACCTTTCATAGGGTCCTTACTTTAGAGTTTCCACTGAGTCAGCTCCATACTTTGTGTCTCTGATCTTTGTTCTCCCGGTATCCTGACTTTTTGGCTGTTGTTCAGACCACTCTACTTTCTTGTTGTGACCTGGCTCTTGAGACTACTCTTATCTGTTTGAACTGTTTTGTCTTTGTCTCTTTTTAGTGTAGGCAAGGTCATCGACCAGTTACTGCCATCCGCCTTTGGTTGATAGAGTAAGTAGGTAGGACAAGATTTGTCTGTTTTTCTGTCCGTTCCCAGAACCTGTGTTACAATTGTACTTTTATTTACAGTATCATTAACGCAAATATTAATAACTTTAATATTTTTTTATTTCTTTTTAGATACAGTTATTATCAGTGTTATATCTTTTACATATGAACCCAATGTAAATGTACATCAACTTGAGAATTATATCACAGATCTGCGTTCTTACTGCTTCTGTATGAATCCTGGTAACTTCTGTTGACTTTGTTCTATGGAAAGTCTGTGGTACATTACATTACGATCTAGCCAGATACAGGAGCAGTTTATGGTGCAAATAATTAATGGAAACAAGTAAAATATTATTACCAAATACACAAATGATACAGTAATCATTACAGAATATGAGTACTTACCCCCCTTACTTACATTGTATGTACATTCTACATTTTTTAAGAATTATTTACATTTTTAATATATATGCAAATTGTAAATACATGTGACAGCAGCTAAAATATTTAAAGCATGGGCTCATTCGTGATAGAAAGATGGATGGATAAAAAGGAACAAAATGATGGTGGTTTTCACAATAGTTGTTTTTTTTTTAACCCTTTAAATAAAGTCACACAAGATCTGGTTACTGACAAATATGTCCTTAGCCAGAACGGCTGGTTGGTGAGCGCTTTCACCTTGGTGGGGGTGATTGTGATTAAGGGCGATCTAAATTTAAGAGTATTAGTTCTCCATAAAATACATCAACAGTGCGACTGTCTTCGTGCTATTAGTTTATCTATCATTGTGACTGAGAAAACAATCAGACCACATTGTATGTGTAATCAATGCTGTAATCAATGTAGTTAAAGGTCAATTTGGGACCCCAAACCATCAGGGCTCCTCATGAACTTGTGTTTTAGGGTTCCATATTGACCTTTATAAGCTCTGTTCATAGATACAATTTAAAAATCAAATCTTTATGTTCAGTAGTGGTTTATAAAACAGATGATTTGGGCGGTGGCCCAGGGCCCAAGCCTTCTAGGAGGCCCATGGACACCCAAACCACCCACCAAATTTTATACCAAGAAATCCTTGTACATCTATTCCTGTTTTCAATACACATGACACAGGAGCCATTTCAGGACCTTTGAAAGTCCTCCACAGGTCCTTGAAAGCAGCAGAATGGACACATCCTCCATTCCCCTAGAAGCTGATTCTAGTACCTTATGTAGGAAGTGATTCCTGACTTGTAAGGCCCATATAGGTCCATACAGACCTGTGGGTGGTTTAATGTCCCACATCTACCTGACGGGTTCCATTTAAGAAACAGATATAATGCTGATCGATAAAATATTGATGTATGTAAGATATTTGTAGGAAGAGATAGATAATAGAAGCAACATATACAACATCCTACATATACAAACTGAGTATCTCTGCAAAAACAATCTTCTGTTTATATCATTATATGCTATATTATAGCCCAGAGCTTCCTATTGGACAACTTCCCCAAATGGTGGTATGAAATATACACTTTGCAAAATGCAAGAATAGGCTATGTATAGAGGGGGGTGTAGATGTCCTCATACTCTACGGATTGCATAGTTGTCAGTGCAGATGATACAAGTGCAAAGGAACAAAATGTACATTTTTTTATATTTACTGTAAAGTTTTTATAAGAGATGAACCCACTTTTTAGAATAATTTAAAATACTTGTATTGCCAATTTTTTTGAAAAAGTAGAGCATATTAGTGCAGGTCCTACATCCTGGCCATAAACTGATGACTCAACATCGAAGGCGTTGTCCATTTTGGCAACTAAGCTAAGAGCTATCAGCAGTCTATTAGAAAAAAAAGTTTTTCGCAATGCTTGTATCCTAGAAGTCAAAGTCATCTTGATCGATGGCGTCTTCATCCGTAGTCTTTTTTGATTTATCGTCGCATTCTTCCAAGCTTTCTTTGTTGTTTGCGTACATCTGAAGAGTGGTTTTGTTTTTAGGTAAACCAACAGGACTATTTCGCGGTGAGTCTCCATCTTCATCCTCATCGGAGGAACTATCAGGATACATCTGTGATTTCTTACTGCCTGAACTATTTGACTCTCCATTTGGTGAGGTTTCTCCAACATTGTGGTTTTCTTTGCATTCTTTTTCGGCATCTTCAACAGAACCGTTCTGTGTTATGAGAGAGGCTTGACCCAGACAAGGCTTGTGTAAATTTGAGTCATTCATCTCAAGGTCCTGCGTGTCTTCTTCTTGGACATCTTCCGCTGTGTCGATAACAGGTTGAGCTGTTTCATTTTCAACAAAGTGGTCTTCATCTTCTGAGAATTGGTCTGTTGTAACGTGAACTTCATCTCTCATACTCGGCTCTGCTTCATTTTCTTCAGTCCCGTTCACTTCCTCTTCATTACTTGCTATATGTTGATCTGTAGGTTCATCATCTTCATTTTCTTCACATACAGATGTATTTTCATCAGGACATTCTTTCTCTGATGCATGAGAATTAGAATTTTCCAAATCTTCCTGTGTAGGTTTAAGTTCTTCATCAGGCTCTTTACTATCAGACTGTTCGTTTTCATTTTCTTGAAGTGCGATGAAATCACTTGAGTCACAGCCTTCACATTCATCCTTTGCGGACTTAACTTCTTCAATATTAGTTTCAACATCTTCTCTCAAAGTATCTAATATCTCTCCATCGGTTTCTTCTCCAGCGTCACTGGAGGCTTCTTTATTTGCAGCCAAAGAGTTGTATACTTTATTTGCTATATCTTCATTGCATTCTTCCTCAAGTATTGGTGTGCTATCAACTACATCAATCTTAAGCTCATCGTTCTCCCTCTTCAGTTTCAAAATCTGTTGAAGGTCAAATGCTTTAATGATTGGGGCATTCGCCAAAACCGCTTGTGGTTTGGACGATTTCAATGCTCTCTTCTGCTGTATACATTTTTCACATGGGCAAAAGTCATCATTAGGTTGTCCACTGCTATCATCTCCAAATGAAGCACTAAATGTCAGGTCTTCTTCATCGGTATCACTGGAAATATCATTCGAACCTACACCCCCATTCACCCCAGTTGCATATCGGTGAATGGATACTCTGTGCATTGTCTGTAAACGTCTTCTTCGCTCATCTGCTTGCAAAGAAGATCTACGTCGAGAGCCTTCCACTGGTGGCCTTGGCACCATAGTTCCTGGATGAGCTTTTAACCTCTTGAGTTCATTGGAAATGCTCCTCTGGATTCTTTGACTTACTTCGTTTTTCAGTTCGGTAATCATTTCATCGAGATTTTCATTGTCTTCCAAATTCCACCTGACTTTGAACTCGTTCATGGCATCCACATAATGAGTTATGAATTCTTCCTCAATTTTTTTTAGCAGTTTCAATACCCAAACAGGATTAACATCATTCCCTTGTTTATCCTCATTTTTTCCATTGGACTCTGATGTAGAAATGAATGTTGATTGACCTTCGCTAGGAGAATTGATGTTGTTTGTCTCGGGTGAGTTGGACTCATTGGATTTTGGTTCTTCACTATGGCTAAGGATATTCATGTTGTCATTATTAGACATCTTGTGTTCTTCTAATGTTTCTATGCACTCAACGTCATTTACGTTATTCACTAAATTGTAATGTCCTTCTACTATTGTCTCTTGCTTCAATTCTTCTTCAACTGTATCAACACTGCTATCTATCTTCTTTTCATTCATGTTTTCATCCATGATGCATGATTTAACCTTACGAACGCCTGTTGCATTAACCTCACTCATAGTTTCTTGTCCATTGTCTACATTATGTTCATCCGAAACAACTTTCTTGATAGAACTTTCTACTTCCTTGGTTACTACTGATATTTTTCCTTCTTCGGGCTTTCCAATTACCACCACGTGGTCAACTCCACCAGTTACACTTCCATCACCAGATCCGTCAAAACCACTATTGATGTCAACTCCTGAAGAGGACACAGGTGTTAATTCATCATCTCTTGAATAGTGTTTTCCAGATTTGATGTTTGTGATACTCTTGTTAGTTGGACCCTCTGTCCATAATGCCTGTAGTATGTTTAACAACTCAATATACTTGGGTTTTTTCAAGTCATTTGTATTTTTTGTGATCTCCTTTTGACCTTCATCCAGAAGTTGGAGGCTAGCTAGGCATGATATCAAGACCGTAGCAGAATTACTCAACTTTCTTCCCATCGTTCTAGATACTTCGGGTAAACTGTTCGAACGATCGAATTTTGATTCTTGTGAAGGACTTAGCAGAGCTTTCATTATCTGCACTGACGTTTGTATACTGTTTGGAAGTGACTTTTTGTCACGAGCCGTCTCTTTTTGTACTACATCATTTTTAATATTATTTGTTGCTTCCCTACTTGATTCTTTGTTATCTTTCCCATTAGGAATATTTATATCTTGAATATCATTTACGGGATTAACACATTGCACATCTTCGCTTAACTCTTCTTTAGACTTGTCGGCGTTGTTTTCAACCTTTACAGCCTCCTCGAGTAAATCTCCTTCCTCTTTTTCTTTATAAGTTTCTGTTTTTGATGCTTCTAGTCCTATCTCTGCCCGGGTTTTTTTCTGGCATTCTTCCACTTCATATTCAACAACCATTGTTTGTGAGGGAATCTTTCTAAGCCATTCATTTACTACTTCCTCTGGGGTCACGTTTGGTAATGCAGATGGTACCAGCTCGCTGTTTACGTTCCTATCTGCATCTAAAGATTCTCCCTTCTGCTTTCTCTTGGAAGAGCTAGAACTGTTCTTACGTTTTTTGGTGCTGTGTATGTCATCTGTACTATTATGACTTGTCGCAGCAGTTTTTGTCCTCTTGCAGGTCTCAGTACTGGCTTTAGAGTCTAGTATAGTCTTGGATGCAGGTGTTGAAGTTCTTGAGTTCCCGGTCTTTTCCCCATTCATGGTTTTAATTTGATCACTGGATATGCTAGTACTAGCTAATTTAAATTGTGCTAACCTAGTATGTTTATGGATTGGTTTTCCTTCAGGTGGTGATGGGCTGTGTATAGAATTTGTATCGAGAGCTGCTGTTACGTTGTCACTTACCATCTCCTCCTCCTGTGACATTTCTTTGGAACTATGGGAAGAGTTTTGGTCACACTTTTCAGATGTACTTTTAGCTAAGCTCTTCTTTTCTGATATGGACGACACTCGAGAGCTGACACTGAAAACGGGTTCATTTCCTCGACAGCTTGCACCATTGAATTTCGAGCTTGATGCTCGTGAAATCGGTAAACTATGCTCATCATCGTCGTCATTTATTGTACATGCTATGCGATCAGATTTTTGTATAAAGTTCAATGATTCATTGCAACTTTCCTGATGGTTTAGAACTGGTTGTTCATCTTGTACACAGTTTGGTTGTTCCGATTCCGGAACCGATGACAGTGACTGTTGTGACTTTGTGGATTGAAAGCTCTGCCCCTGATGTTCTGTCATAGATTTTCTTTGGGATTTAGACAGAATAGCTTTGTTTTCTTTTGCTTTCTCCTCACAATGATCTATGCTTTCTTCATGTATTAGTTTGTTGTCACTGCTCTGTTTTGACATAGAAGACAAGCAAGGAGAATCACGTAAAATTTCATCTTCATCCTGTCCATTGACCTTCAAACTTTTTTTAGAGGAGGATTTAGATTTCGTTGAAGATCTTCCTGTTGAACGCTTGTCATAATCATGAAATATAGATTTCATAGGATCAGTGAGTGATGGATCTTCGGTATTTGCATCATGCAGGTCATTATCATGTGAGTTCTTTATAACTTCTACAAGTTCACCTCCACCAGGATCTTCTGAGTTTCCCCTTGACATGCTTTGCGTATTCTTTAATGATTCATTACGACTGGTTTGAGGAGTTTCTTCTTCATCATAGCTACGGTTAGACGCCAAGCTTTTAGTGTTTGTGCTATTTCTCTTCAGCATTTTACTTTTTCGAGAACGTAATGAAGTCTGTGAAACAACACTTACTCTCTGGCTACAATTTTCCCTGTCAGAAGAAGGAGATGGTGATGGGCAAGGACACTCTTCGTAGCTGCCTCCATGACTTCTGTGGCTATGTAGCTCTTCAGAAAGCTGAGACTGTTGTTTCTGAATGGAGCATTGACTCTTTAAACTTGATCTTGACCTATTTTGACTCTTTCCTCTTTTTGCCTGTTCAGTATCCGAAATTCCATCTATATTTGAAGCTACTGTTGATCTCCCGCTACGACTTGCACATTGACTAACGGTGGAATATGTAACCATTGTGTCTCCATTTTCTTTGGTTTCTGAATAATGTGAAGACCTATGCATGATATGCTCTGTGTACTCCTCGGAGGACATAGAGTGTAGACTATCAATGGACG
Organism: Engystomops pustulosus; assembly: GCA_019512145.1. Lineage (NCBI taxonomy): Eukaryota > Metazoa > Chordata > Amphibia > Anura > Leptodactylidae > Engystomops > Engystomops pustulosus. Next base: position 184,702 of record CM033643.1, on the reverse strand, counting down.
TCTTTTGATCGCACATCACTCTGTGTCGTGAGGATGTACTTGAAGTAGATGATTGGGTTTGCCATGTAGCTCTTTTGACATAGTCCTCTTGTTGGTTGGCATGCATTGGGTTTTTCCATATATCATACTCTGGACATTGCATGCCACAATGACTGCAATACATGTCCTCTGGTCCCACATCATTTAGCTTCGAGCTATAGGAGTCAGCATCACATGGGTAGAATGATTCATCCGTCTCTGAATAGTTTTCCATGTTCATCTCTTCCTTCTTATCATTTTCATCAAATAAGCAAAGTTTTTCACACTTTTTACCTATCAGGCTGGACTTTTTTATCTGAGTGGACCATTGAAGAGTTTCTTCATTAAGCAGTCGAAACCGAACCTTCATCTCTACGGAAAGACTTCCATCTTTGTTTACGTGAACCTTTTTTTCAATGTCATCATTTAGTAAAGAGTGTCCTGTGTCGTCTGATTTTCCATGAGGACACATATTGGGATAAGAACCAAAGCCGCTGTTCACCGGTGACATATTCAAGCCATTTGGATATGATTTCTCAGAAGAGAAAGAAAGCCTTGTTTTATTACTTGATGATGGCCGAGGGTGGATCACACTCTTTTTGGCTTTTAGTCCAAAGTTTGCTGTAGAACATAAACAGAAAATAACACAAGTTAGTTCCATATAAACATACGAAAATAAAACTTTATTATTAAAAACATTTGGTAAAGTTAAATTTATTTTCTTAGAAGAGCGCAAATTGACTCTCCTCCAGTGAGCAGAGCATGTAGGACTTCCTGCACCAGCTGGATATATGCAAAAAGAGCCAGTACCCTATAGAATTAAGAATTCAAAGATCATCAAAGAGACATGGCTACTTGTTACGGATTAATTGCTGATAAACTGCTGAAGTTTAAAGTGTAGAGGCTCCCCAAGAGTGCTGATCCTAAAGTTCCAGATCTCATTGGAGGTTTACTTGCATTTTTATCTGTAAGGGCCTTCTAGCTAGTGTTTGGTTGTGTGTTCACTTTCGACATTTGTCACTGGATTTTATTAAGACGTGGTACGATTGTAGGCAGACAATCCTGAAGGTCTGGCCATTTGGCTTTGTACATGTGTTTGCACTTCTAGAGAAGCTACACAATTCAGTTTGGCTTCTAATTGACAGTCCAGGCAGATGCCAGGAGCATGATAGGCTCTCTCTAAGCTTAAGTGAAAGGGGTTATTGATCCTTTGCGACTGTAGGGTCAGGTTTGAAGGGAATTGCATACGGCCACACCCCCCTGAACACGCCCGATCTTGTCTGATCTAGGAAGCTAAACAGGGTCGGGCCTGATTAGTACTTGGATAGGAGGTTTGAAGGGAATTGCTCTTTGCTTGTGCATCATTTTTGCTTGCAATAAGCAAAACCTTACATTAAAAAAAAGAAAACATCAATGTAAACATTTTCCCTAACATAATAGATAAAGATTTATCACATGCTTGTGCATGGTATGGCCACTCCTGCTGCTCGGGATATATATATATATATATATATATAGCGGCTCCAGCCTCCTAATATATCCCCCCCCCCCATAGTTTTAAGTATATGACTTGGTTTTACTTCCTTAAATACAGTAAGGGGTGGGGAACCTTCTATGAAAAACAAAAAAATCCTCCCACACTCACATAAAACACCATTAAAAATATCCTTTATTCCAACATTATTAAAAAAAGCATGAAGGACTTTCTAGCTGCAGAGACTTAAACAAAATTTAGACAAAGAATTTTATTAATAAGCCCTTTACTTTTTGACTCAATGGGAATTATTTATCAGGGCTTCTGCGCCAAAACACTGGCGTAAAAGCCCTAAAATAATTGCATATTCTAGCCAGCATTTGTGATTATTTCCCCCTTCACAGCTCCTTGCCAGGGGGCGTGAAGGGGGCACGGCTGATGGGGGAGTGGTTCGGCACTGCTGCAGCCAACGACTTATTTTGTAAAAATAAAACATGGAGCAGCCACCTGCCGGGAACACCAAGAGGCCTAAGCCTCATGATGTATCTGGTTGTGGCGGAGGGGCAGCGGGGTGAAGGTGAAGATTTGGGGTTTGTGAAATCAGAGATTGCATTTTTCGGGTTTCTTACATTGCCTTCTAGTTAGTGTCGCATCAATAAATTTTTATCTCTATCATAGATCAACTGCTTCACCTTCCCACAGTTTCTTCACACTTCAACCAAATCCTTGCAAGATGCTCAGAAGTTATTTCATCTCATTGGGAAATTTTTTAAAAGACTGGGAATCATCATGTCCTCCTTCTCCTAGCTGAGTTCTCACGATGGTCTTCCCTTCTTTTCTGGACACTGTAACTTTGAAGTGCACTTCTACAAGCTAATTCCTGCCCTGGATCAAACAAGGTTTCGGGACGTTGGATTAGTAGAAGATGGAGAAGCTCAAGTAATAGTCAATAAAAGATGGTGCTCTTATGTAAACCTTCCTGGAAGTAAATCCTGGCTTGAGCTTCCAGACTCAACAACTCAAGGTGTCACCCTGTGATATTTCTAAGTAGCATTTAGCTTTATTGCTAAGTAATAGGCCTAAATATTCACACGTGGACAAAACACATGGGCAGAATAATAATGCTTCCGCTTTTTGTCTTTCAATTTTTTAAAAATTTTGTATTTTGTCTTATTTTTTTTTTTACATTTTGTAAATATATCGACTACATAAATTATGGAAAGTCTGCTGTTGTGGTAACTAATAACAGGATTAAGAAGTTCATGACATCAAAGACTACTTAAGATAACCTGCCAGACTTGTAAAAATCTTTGGTTTCACTACACAAGTTTCACTGTCTTTAGAATTGGTTATGAAGTGGAAATGCTAAAACTTTATAGACTGTTACAAAGAGACACGGGACATGTTGTGAACTTGCAACATTGCCATGAACTTGCAGCATTTCAAATTATGGGATTACACTTCACATCTACAATTCAACTATTTGGTCCAAAAGTTGCATACGACCATGGGTCGGTCAAAATTGCTGGTTTTTGTTGGTCTGGAAACTAACCAACTAGACCTAATCAATCTACGCCCAGAAATCTCCATTGATTGGTGCCATCGACAAAGAAGTAGCCATCATTAGGACTTTCTTTGATGCTGGGGACTTGGAATGATCAGGGGCACTAAGAAGAACATGTACAACCCTATATCTTGATCTACAAAACTGAATTTCTATACTTTCTATTGAAAGGAGCTAGTTGCTGCTATCATCATTGAAGTTTTACATCATCCAACAAGCTCAGTTTTACAAGTTTTTATAGCTTTTATATTTTTGGTCTGGGGTCTAAAGTTGTGAGGTCTTTGTCTGCTTAATATAAGAGCTCTCACTTTGGGTCTCCTTAATTTTAGGGGTCTGGTCCTGGGTGTCAATTAATTTTACTCCAGTTTAAGTCCTGAATGTGTTTTGAGGTTTGGTCAAATCTGTCTAAACTCTAAAATAGGTTTACAATAAATTTGAAAAAAACCCCCAGGTGGCTGTGGCCGAGGTATGAAATAAAAAGAATACATACTTACCAAGCTCCAGCTCCTGCGTTCCATCATTATTTCCAGTTTCGGGCCCTGCTCCTGATTGGAAGTTCTGGGAGGGGACCACTTCATCCAAAGTGTGGCCTCCACAGGCAGAGGACATTACTTTGTGTGGTATAAGGCCACTCATTGAATGCAGCAGATCAGGTGACCCCCTGAAACCACTGGTCAGATGCAAAAGTACCAGAGCAATGCGGCAATAGGAAGTCAGAGCGGAGTTCTTCATTGTTATTTGACTTTGGTAATGGGGGACCTATAATGCCTGCATTTTTATAAAGTTGTATTGATTTAATATGGATGGGTCTATTTTAAGAGACCCGTTTTGTGTATGGAGTTCAGTAGTTTGAGGACAAAGTATATAGTGTTTAGGGTGTTAATGTGAGAGGGGTGGGACCCAGCAGTAGATGTCACTTCCTGTCCTGTCTTTCTCTTCCTCTCACCAGAAGACCATGGAGAAACATGTCCCCCCACCCACCATGTTCTATTGCTCTACAATTGTTTAACAATTTCACATATAATTATGTAGATTTTATTGTGCATTATTTGTTGTATCCTGACATCTTGTACCATGTAATATTTCTGTTTGACTGCTTTAATATTGGCATTATCCTTCTAAGCCCAGAGGAAGGACAGTCATATGGCCATGGGTTCCTTAGAGGTTTCCTCCACAGGAAGCTGATGGGCCACAGTGCAAAGTCTGTGCCAGACCCCCGACTATAATGTATGGTGTATAGTAATAGTCTTCTCATATGGCACCATAAGAGCCCCCTAAACTTCTTGGGACCGGGTGTGATCGCAACCTCTGCACCCCCTCAAGTTACGTCCCTGTCCACAGGGGGTTTTTCCTCTCCTGAGTGCTGTGGGATGACTCTTTGTGAGTCGGAGGTTGTCCAGCATTTATAGTTGCCTGGACATTATTCTATAATGTATATGTTCATGGGTCTGATTTAAAAAGAAATTTATGCGTAGAAACATATTTATAAAAAAAATTACATGGAAGTCAACTTTTTGAAATAAATGATAGCAGGTTTTTCTTTCTGTCACAGCTTTGAGTTGGTGGTGGAGTCAGGTGGAAGTTGCTGGTGGACGATTAAACCTCATGGTGGTGAACAGGCTGAGCTTTGGAAGTGGCCAGCCTGAAGATTGTCTTAATGGTAATGCCATCCAGGGGCAGGCACAGTGGTGAAGCACAGGAGTGTGCTGGCACCCATAGAAGGGCTAGCCAGAGACTGACGTCCCTTTATTGCTGTCTGGGCAGCAGGGGATCTCACAGTATGGGTGAAACCCTCCCCTAGCACTTCACCTGACTCCTCCTCTAAGTGTTTTAGTCTTGTGATTTAAATAAAGCTGTGGCCATTTTGACACTATTAAATAAAGTGTTTTGTGTATTTATTCCTATTGAGTTGTTTAAGATGAAGTGAGGGTCCACCCCATATCCAAAAGTCAAGTTCTCTATTATTCTTCAAGATAAACTGCAATTACAACACAAAAGACGCCAAAAAGTACATCAGAGCAGAAAAGACCAATATTATACAGTCACTTACCATTTTTCTTATTGTCCATGACTTCAGTGTTGTTACTTGAAAGTGATCGGAGGCCCGGAAGCTTGTCCGTTACACTTCTCCGCATATTTTCTGTTTGGATGGGTTTAAAAGACTCTTTCCCGGCACAGATAAGGATGCTGGTGGACTGCAGAACTGATTGTATATTGTCAATCTGTTGGGCAAAAATCATATATATAATGATGAAGGTTAACAAGAAGTCACTTCTGGTACAACTTCCAGGAAGATAATTTGTAAAAAAAAAACATCTTTCTCAAAGAAAACTCAATTAAAGGAGTGTTTAGCTAAGGCCTCATGCACACAACTGTACATTGGGGCTGTGAGCAAATTCTCACAGAACTTCAACCCTATCTGCGTCCTCTGGACACCGATAGAGTTGAATATGGTGAGCAGAGGGGGCAGGTGCAATGTGATGATGTCATCCTGCCTGCTGCATTCAGAGCATGACACAGCAGAAGGAGAGGAGAGGAAGCTGCTGTGGAGGAACGGGGAGAGGCAAGTACCTGGAGTCTATTATTTCTTTATTAAGAAGCAAAAACTATGAGGGGCCACCATATAAGTGGGAGGTTAGGGTCACAATATCTGGGGGGAGCTGGGGGCCACAATGTGAGGGAGAGCTGCGACACAATATGAGGGGGGCACTAAGGGGAGTAAGGGGGGTGGGGAGGGGGGGGTGGGGGAAGGGGGGGGGGGGGGGGATAGTATTTATTTTCCAGTAACTTTGCAAATTTAAAACAAAAATACAATACAAAATGGGTTACCTATTGTGTTGCTAAAAGATGTCATAAATATTTTAAAAATGGCATTTGTTGTTTTAAGTTTTTAATTTTTTGTATTTTTTTTTTTTACTTTTTGAGGTTGTTTTACATAATATATCCAAAATAATATCATAATTTACAGTTTTCCACTTTAAACGACATCTACCATCAGTTTTACTGATGAGAGACATGTCCTAATAAGAAGTTCCTGAGCAACAATGTTTCTCATGATTTCTTTTATTATAACTGTATAAAGTGTGATTGCAGCAATATAGAACTATAAAATGTATTCTAATTAGCCTGGGGTGCGTCAGATACGTCACCGGAGCGCATCAGAGTGCTTTGTATTTGAGACCTGCACCACTGCCATCTAAAGACACTGCTGCACACGGGGATCTGTACCATACCACCCAACTTTTGGGCTAAAGAAAGAGGAACAAAAAGTCCCTTCCTTTTTATCTAAATAATGCCCATTGCCCCTGCCCCAAACATAGTATAATATCATCCTTAACAGCCCACACATAATATAATGCCCCCTTCTGGTGGCCAACCCCATTATGGACCCTTATAATACCCCATAATTCAGCAACATATAATGCCCCCTCTTTAATTTTATTCTCACTTTACTTTTGTTCCCCCACTTTTATTCCTCCCCTTAAACATATAGGGGGGTCATTTACTAAGGGCCCGATTCGCGTTTTCCCGACGTGTTACCCGAATATTTCTGATTTGCGCCGATTTTCCCTGAATTGCCCCGGCATTTTGGCGCACGCGATCGGATTGTGGCGCATCGGCGCTGGCATGCTTGCAACGGAAATCGGGGGGCGTGGCCGAGCGAAAACCTGATGGATTCGGAAAAACCGCCGCATTTAAAACAAAAAATGTGTCGCGGAGCTTGCACTTACCTTCACTAGGAATAGGCCGGTGAACTTGAGTGCGTTCCGATGCTTCACAGCGCAACAGGAGGAACTACCTTAATAAATCCCGGCCGGACCCGAATCCTCCACAGAGAACGCGCCGCTGGATCGTGAATGGACCGGGCAAGTAAATCTGCCCCATAATGTCTGATCATTCTGTACTCCTGCCGCCCTTTCCTCTACCCCTAATATTGTGACCTCCTGTCCTCCATATTGTGGCCTCTATCCTCCATCCCCTTCATATTTTGTCCCCCTCCCCTCTCTCATATTGTGGCGGCCTGTCTTGTCTAAAAGTGTGGCCCTCTCTCCTCTCTCATATTGTAGCCCCCTCCCATCATATTGTGACCCCTCTACTTATATTGTGGCCCCCATCCTCTCTCATATTGTGACCCTCCCCTCATTTTGTGTCCCTCTTGTCCTCATATTATGGCCCCTGTCCACTCTCATATTGTGGTCCCCTCCTTTGATATGTGGCCCCCTGTCCCCTCTCATATTGTGGTCCCATCCCTCTAATTTTTTATCCCTACGGTGGCTGAATGAATAGCACTTTTGTCTTGAAGCGCTGGGGTCCTGGGTTCGAATCCCACCTAGGTCAACATCTGCAAAGAGTTTTGTATGTTCTCGTCCATATTTCTGGGTGTTCCTCCGGGTCCTCCAATTTCCCTCCCACTCCAAAACATACTGTTCTTGTGAGCCCAATGGGGGGCAGGGTCCATTTGTCATGCTTTGTGCAGCGCTGCGTAATCTGTGTGCGCTATATAAATAATAATTATTATTATTATCTCCCTCCTCTCTATATTGTGGCCCTATGTTCTCTGTTATATTGTTGCCCCTCCCTCTCATATTGCACACTGAGGACCTGCATCACCCCCATCTAAAGAAACTGCTGCAGACTAAGGACCTGCACCGCTGCCATCTAAAGACACTGCTGCAGACTGAGGACCTGCACCGCTGCCATCTAAAGACACTACTGCAGACTGAGGACCTGCACCGCTGCCATCTAAAGACACCACTGCAGACTGAGGACCTGCACCGCTGTCCATCTAAAGACACTACTGCAGACTGGACCGGCACCGCTGCGATCTAAAGACACTCTGCGACTGAGGACCTGCACCGCTGCCATCTAAATACACTACTGCAGACTGAGACCTGCACCGGCTCCACTAAGACAATACTGCAGACTGAGGACCTGCACCGCGTGCCATCTAAAGACACCACTGACAGACTGAGGACCTGCACCGCTGCCATCGAAAGACACCACTGCCGACTGAGGACCTGTCACCCGCTGCCATCTAAACACCACTGCAGACTAGGACCTCACCGCTCCCATCTATAGACACTGCTGCAGACTGAGAAACTTCACCGCTGTCAAGTAAAGACACTGCTGCAGACTGAGAACCTGCACCGCTGTCATGTAAAGACCATGCTTAGACTGAGGACCTGCCCCGCGCCATCTAAAGACACTAGCTGCAGACTGAGGCCTGCACCCTGCCATCTAAAGACACCACTGCAGACGAGGACCTGCGGCCAGCCTGCACACTCTGCATCTAAGACACTGCTGTAGACTGAGGACCTGCACCGGCTGCCATCTAAGACACTGCTGCAGACGTAGCCTGCACCGCTGCCATCTACGACACCAGCTGCAGCCTGAGGCCCTGCACCGCTGCCATCTAAAGACACCCTGGCAGACTGAGTGACCTGCACCCTGTCCATCTAAAGACACTACACTGCGACTGGGACCTGCACCGCTTGCCACATCTAGACACTACTGCGGACTGAGGACCTGCACCCGCTGCCACATAACAGACCTACTGCAGACTGAGGACCTGCACCGCTGCCATCTAAAGACCTACTGCAGACTGAGGACCTGCAAACCGCTGCCATCTTAAATACACCACTGCAGACGGAGCCTGCACCGCTGCCATCTAAAACAACCACTGCAGACTGAGGACGGCACCGCTGCCCATCTAAAGCAACACCACTGCAACTGAGGAACCTGCACATCCGCTGCATCTAAGACACCACTGCAGACTGAGACTTGCACGCTGCAGTCGACACGCTGCAGCTGAGACCTGCACCGCTGCCATAATAACACACGGCTGAGACGGAGGACCTGCACCGTGCCCTTAAACAACTACTGACAGACTGAGGACCTGCACCGCGCCATTCAAACACTACTGCAGACTGAGGACCTGCACCGCTGCCATCTAAAGACACTACTGCAGACTGAGGACCTGCACCGCTGCCATCTAAAGACACTGCTGTAGACTGAGGACCTGCAACCGCTGCCATCTAAAGACACTACTGCAGACTGAGGACCTGCACCGCTGCCATCTAAAGACACTGCTGCAGACTGAGGACCTGCACCACTGTCATGTAAAAAAACTGCTGCAGACTGAGGACCTGCACCGCTGCCATCAAAGACCGCTGCAGACTGAGGAACCTGCACCCTGCCATCTAAAGACACACCGCTGCAGACTGAGGACCTGAAACCGGCTGGCATGTAAGACACTGCTGCAGACTGGAACCTGCACCGCTGCCATCTAAGACACCGCTGCGCCTGAGGACCTGCACGCTGCCATCTAAAGAACACTGCTGCAGACTGAGGACCTGCACCGTTGCCATCTATAAACACTGCTTCAGACTGAGGACCTGCACCGCTGCCATCTAAAGAAACTGCTGCAGACTAAAAACCTGCACCGCTCCCATCTAAAGACACTGCTGCAGACTGAGAACCTGCACCGCTGTCATGGAAAGAAACTGCTGCAGACTGAGGACCTGCACCGCTGTCATGTAAGAAAACTGCGCCTAGCTGAGACATACGCGCTGACATCTAAAGACACCTGCTGCAGTAACTTGAGGACCTGCACCGCTGTCATCTAAAGACACTGCTACAGACTAAGGACCTGCACCACTGCCATCTAAAGACTTTGCTGCAGACTGAGGACCTGCACCACTGCCATCTAAAGACTTTGCTGCAGACTGAGGACCTGCACCACCGCCACCTAAAGACACTGCTGTAGACTGAGGACCTGCACCACCGCCACCTAAAGACACTGCTGTAGACTGAGGACCTGCACCACCGCCACCTAAAGACACTGCTGCAGACTGAGGACCTGCACCACCGCCATCTAAAGACACTACTGCAGACTGAGAACCTGCACCACCGCCACCTAAAGACACTGCTGTAGACTGAGGACCTGCACCACCGCCACCTAAAGACACTACTGCAGACTGAGGACCTGCACCACCGCCACCTAAAGACACTACTGCAGACGGACCTGCACCACCGCCACACTAAATTGACACATGCAGACATGGGACCTGCACCACCGCCACCTAAAGACACTGCTGGACTGAGGACCTGCACCACCGCCACCTAAAGACACTACTGCAGACTGAGGACCTGCACCACCGCCACCTAAAACACTACTGCAACGATACTGCACCACCCCACCTAAAAACCCTACGGCAGACAGAGGACCTGCACCACCCGCCACTAAAGACATACTGCAGACAGAGACCTGCCACCACGCCCACCTAAAACACTACTAGCAGAGACTGAGACCTGCACCCACCGCCACCTAAGACACTACTTGCAGACTGAGGACTTCACCACGCCACCTAAAGACACTGCAGACTGAGACCTGCCACACGACGTGAGCGACCTGCACCACCGCCACCTAAAGACAGCTGTAGACCTGAGGACCTGCACCACCCGCCACCTAAGAGACACTGCTGTAGACTGAGACCTGCACACCGCCACCTAACACGCGAGGAACTGAGGACCTGCACCACCGCCACCTAAAGACACTGCTGTAGACTGAGGACCTGCACCACCGCCACCTAAAGACACTGCTACAGACTGAGGACCTGCACCACCGCCACCTAAAGACACTCGCTTCAGACTGAGACCTCAACCAACGCCACATAAAGCACACTGCTGTAGACTGAGGACCTGCACCACCGACACTAAAGAACACCTGCTGTAGAGAGGACCTGCACCACCGCCACACTAAAACCACTGCTGTAGACTGAGTACGCTGCACCACCCCACCTATAGACTAGCTGAACCCCCCTCCCCCGCCTCTAGACTGGGACCTGCACTATTGTAACTTATGTCTAATCTGATAAAGCAGACGTCTTCCCTGTCCCTTCTGAGCAGTGTGATGAGTAGTCTCACAAAAGCAGTGAATTCTGGGACATGTTTTCTACAATCATCCATTACGGTGCAATCAATATTTAATTTTTTTGCCCATCTGTCTCATATCTATGTATCACATATCTATCTATCTATCTCCTATCTATCTATCTTATCTATCTATCTATCTTCTATCTCATATCTACTATGTATCTCATACTACTACTATCTATCTATCTATCTATCTATCTCCTATCTTCTTATCTACTCATATCTATCTACCATCATCTATCTATCTATCTATCTATCTATCTACTCATCCATCAACTATCCACTACTATCGATCATATCATCGATCTATTCCATCTACTACATCTCCTATCTATCTAGCTCATCTCATTATCCATATCTATCTCTCTCCTATCTATCTATCTATCTATCTTCTACAGCTATCTATCTATCTCCTATCTATCTATGTATCTCATATCTATCTATTATCTATCTCATATCTATCTAGACTCTCCTATCTATCTAGTCTAGTTCTCTATCATCTATTATCTATCTCATCGCATACTATCTATGCTATCTCTATCTCCTATCATCTATCTCCTATCGATCACTACTATCTATCTCTATCTATCTACTACCCGTATCTATCTATCTCATCTATCATCTATCATACTATCTATCTATTCTATCTATCTATCTATCTCAGACTAATCGATCTCATGCTATCTATATCTATCTATCATCTAATATATCCTATCTATTTATTATCTCATGATCTAGCTATCCTATCTATCTGTACTATCTAGCTACTCATATTCTAATCTATCTTATCTATCTAGCTTCGCGTATCGTCCATCTCATTCATCTATCTATCTATCCTAACTTATCTGCAGCCGAATCATCATCTTTCTATTCTTAGTCCCTCTTATCTTCCTCTTCTTTCCTCTCTCTCATCTATCTATCGACTCATCATCCTGCGCAGTATCTTACCTCCGTCCACTTTGCATCGGAAGCATTTATGTTCCTTAGTCGCATTTTTCGATTGGCCCTAGCCCTCCATGCTTTCATTTCTCTCTTCACCGTAGTCTCACCTCTACCCTCCCTTCCTTTTTCCTCGCCCTTCACTTGGTCTTGCAGTGGTCACCCACCTCCCTTCGCAACGTCTGGTGTGCTTATGTATTTTGTATTGTAGCAATCGATGCTCGTGCTCTCAGACCTGTTTGCAGATCCCCACATAGCCGCTGGCTCTGTATAGCTTGATGATGTCGGATTGTGGACACCGAACCACTGACATAGGGGATAACCCCTGGAATGTTGGGATTTTCCTAGGGATTTAGTGATATCTAGGATCAGTGAGTAGTAACTTCGTCTGTATTCAGTCCTGACAGATATTAGCATTGGCTCACAGAGCGGAATAGCCCCTGCCTCTGAAGTAGGGTAGTATTAGACTAGGTTGCTTTCCTTAGTGAGATTGAAAAAAGGACGAAGGGGTATCGTTACCTTTAAGGTGATACCTGAAGCCTACAGGACAAGTGAAGCTTTTGCTTCCTACCATGGACACAGCTGCCTAGCCCAGTGCCCCTAACGACAGTCACAGGCTGGTGACCTATCTCTCTGAGGCTCCCTCCATTACTCACTTAAGCACTCCATCTCCCTGTTCAAGGCGACGTTTGCTGGGTTCCTGCCGGTTCAAATTAACGAGCTGTACCGTTTGTTTCTTAATATGTTCCGTCTGGTCCCTCTATCATGGCTTTCCTTCACTCAACCGGCCTGTCATCACCAGATACGCCCAACTCGGGAATTGAGGGGTTGATCCCCGAGGAGATTCCGCATTAGCAAGCCGCCTCCCATCTTTTCATTGCCAACACCACCCTCTGAGACGTGTCCAGTGTGTAGGATCAGCCCTCTGTCCCCTCGCTACAAAGCAACCGGAAAAAAAAAAAAAAATAGCGTGCTTAGGGCCGCAACGCTCAGCCCACTCCGGTACACACGGGCCACCGGCTTGTCCCAGGCCCTCACCTCAAGGTGCTAGTCCCGGTGGGGGGATGTTGTCAAATATTGGCGGCGAGGTCACGACAGAATTGATACTTCCCTGTGCTTCCTATCACGGCATTAAAGAACTTTCCTTGATTAAAAAGACTGTGCAGCCTAACCCTGGCTGCCATCCGGGTTTAGGCCCAAGTGATTGTTTTCTGGATGAACTGCGTTAATGCTGCCACGTGCTGTCCGAGCCTCGCCTCGTCTGAAGACGACACTCTAACTGTCGCCTGAAGTTCCCCCACAAAGACCGAGAGCAAAGGAAAACCCCCCAAAAACGGAACAACCCACCCCCCAAAAAGAAAACACCAACAAAAAAGGGGAGGGAAGAGAAGGCCACCCACCCAAAAATTCCTAAGCAAAAGAACTAGGAAGCTGAAGAAAAAACAAAAAAAAAAAAACGGCGTCGCGGCCATACTGAATACCCCCCAGAAACTGGTGGCGCAGCAAGTAATTCCAGCCGCCAAAACTTTCACTGGCGGGAACCCAGAGGACATCGCCAAGTCTCCGCCCTGCGCGTATGCGTCTAATCCTGCCTAGCGCGCCTGTGGCCGCAGAGAAAAATCGTCACCCGCCACAGCTCCTGGCGGGAAAGTACTCAGCTGCCGCCCTCTGGGCGAAACCGCCCCGCGCTGCACGCCAGTGAGAGCCCTACTGTACCTCAGAGTCAGCGCAGCCGCATCCAGCAATCAAGAGGTTAATCGCCATCTTGGATTTCTCCACGTGCTGTCTCTGTCCTGTTTGACATGCCGCAAGCCTCCGAGATGAAGAACCAGTTGTCGCATGCTTGCCCCACGAGCCGGCCCCTTCCTCTGCTGCACCGCTTACTGCTGTCTCCCGTACGCAGTCTTCAATGGCGGATTCCACAGCGGCTGCCTCCTCCGATGCGGACCTCCTGAGGACCACCGCGGCTTTGGATACATGGCCCCCAGGGCCTATATCACAGTGACTGTGACTATATCTCCTTAGCCCCTCTGGGGTACAGTCCGGCCTCCTGCAGAGGGCCAACATCTCCCCATAGGAGGCTCCGGCTACAAAAGGACTCTCTTTAAAGGGCCGACCCTAATCACTGCTGCTGACCGTCCTGCGGAGTACCAGGACCACCTGCTAGAGGCCCAGGCTGTCTGGTGAGAACGCCCTGCCAGCTACAGAGGTACCACCGCCGCCAACAGCCCCCAAGAGCTGCAGTGTCAGCCGAAACAATAATGTCACTATCAGCAGTGAAGAGTTACAGCTCCTGCGGTCATCATCATGCGTTCCACAGTCGCCCCCAGCTACAGAAGGTCAGTCAGAATAAGTCCTGCTCCTTCCTTTGCTGAGATGCTGCTGCCGCAGATGACCTCCCGGCGTTCAGCTCCAGCTTCTGGGTGTTTCCATGTCAGCAGTTCCAGTTTTCTACCACCAGATGTCTTCAGGTGACAGATCTCAACACGCTTTCTTCCACCAGGCTGATTGATTTCCTGCTGCAGTTCCTGCTCCCATGCCTGCAGCCATTGCTCTTGTCAGCAAGATTACACCCCTGAAGGGCTGTAGCCCATTTCAGGATACTGTACATTTGTGTGATTTCTCTCCATTTTCCCTAAAGAGCCAGAGACTTTCCTGAGACTCTCCCTATTTATCTCAGTCAAGAGACTACCTTGAACTGATTATTGTCCGTGCTATGATAGCACCTCTTCCGCGCCACAGCAGAATTTCTTCAAAGGACTTTGTCCCTCTCCAAAGAGGAGACCCTTGCTTCTCAGTGCACTTTTCCCACCTAAGGCTGTACCCGAAGATGGACTTTGTCACTAGAGACCTTCTGTGAGACTTTTGCAGATACTCTAAGGAAAATTGCCCACTTTATTATTATCATTTTGCACTTAATGCCTTCCTTTTTAGGTATGGACATTCTGCTTGCACTCTTATGCCTTTTCTTGCAGGAAAGAGACATTCACTATTTTGCTACCTTGAGTAGCCTATCTATCTGTAACTTTTAACGTTCAAGGTGTGTACCCATGGGCTCCTAAGCCAATGTGAATTTACCACTGTGGCACACTGTCATATATGCCAGTATCTGCATTAACCCTTTCATAGGCTTTACAGGTTGTAGTGGTGGCTGTGTCGGACCGTCTTTATGTAAAACATGACCGCTACCGAGCCCCAAACCGAGGTTTTTCCACGTGGGGGTTAGTCCGTAAACGGGGGTCCTACGGGGACCGGGGGGTGTGTCCTGGTTACAAAGTTGCACCTGGATCCCCCATACATGGGTAAGGAATGCCAGTCTCGCGTACGCGTGATCATATGCTAATGTACTGCATATACACACATTTATATTGCCGCCAGGGAAGAAGCGTTGATACAACAAATATACAGGCCTTGGTGCAAGGAGTGGGATTACAGACATGACACCACACCTTTGCTATGCTACAGTTGCGGTTTAATGGCGTCAGTGACCAACTGTCATACAGCTACATGCTTTTGTCTAGTCCGGTCACCAACCCAGGTGCCTGTCTCCAGGACCATGGGCGGTTTCCCTACACCTCATTATAGCCTGCACTTCCCAGAGTGCCTCGGCCCCTCTGGCCCCAACACATAGAGGCAGCAGGGCGGCTCTTCAATGCCCGGGTATGCAACACCCTCGCCGATGCAATGGCGAGGTAGTGTTTCGAATACTCCCACCTGCATATACCCACACACTACATGGTTCTGATAGACATAGGGTATGGCAAGTGTGATCCTGCACTGGCACGCAGGAGTATAGTGTTTTGGTATGATTCAAGATGCCTGTTGTCCATGATTGTGTCATCCTGTGCTCTGTAAGCTGAGAGTGATTTGGATTAGAGCACCACCAGATACGTAGTAATGGGTCGCAAGTGATGAGGAGATGGAGGAGATGACCCCCCCGATACGATAATAAAACCCCCTGGCCAGGAATGTTCTGGATGATTATTCTATAGGACTTAGGATTGAATCCTATAGATCAGTTGATGTGTTAGTGAGTAACTCTGTCTAGCCCATACCAGAGCAGGAAGAGCCCTAGCCCCTGCCTCTGAAGTATTGGAGTGATTAGACTAGAGTTAGTGTAGTAGGAAAAGGGGTATCATCTTACCTTTAAAGGTGATACCTGAAGCCCTACAGGAAAGCTGAAGCTTCCTACCCATGACACATGCCTCCCAGCCTGCCCTCTACATCCAGCGCTGGTGAACAGTATCTCCTGAGGCTCCCTCCCAACTCACATCTCAGCACTCCATCTACCTTTTAACAGGCACGTTTGCTCTGCGGTTCTGCCGGTTCAAATAAAGACTGTAGGTAAGTTGTTTTCTTCAACTTCTGTCTCCCGTCGGGTCCCCTGCTAATACGGCTGCCTTTCACCACCGCCCTGTCCATCACCAGAGACTCACCCGTCGGGACATTAAGGGTTTCCCCAGAGGATATCCGCATGCATGCGCTCCCTCATTTTCTTTGCCAACACCACCTGCTGGAGACCTGCACAGGCTGTAATGACAGCCCTCCGTTCCCCCCGACCAAGGCACCGTGACCACAGCGTTCTTAGGCCGCAACCGCCAGCCCTCCGTACCGCGGGCCCCGCTGTCTCTAGGCCTCACCTCAAAGGCTAGGCCCCGGTGGGGATGTTGCATATCTTCTCCTACTATCTAATACTATCTATCTACCCATTCATCCATCCATTTGCTGGCACTCTGTTATAGTGTATGTATATGCAGTGCTGCTCTGGACCGTTATTGTCTATCCTACTTCGAATGAGGGTCTCCTAGTTTCTTGATGTTCAAAAAGAGTCACTTTCATTACCTGTGATGCAGCTTAGTGTTTTGGGCATGGCCTATGGGGAACATATGGTAAAGCAAATAGTCAGAAAATAAGCAAGTACGATATGTCCATGAATCTGTTGTATATGATGTGAGTATTGGATGTGTTGTTTCACTGCATAACTCACGTTGAACCTGTTAGAAATAAATGGAACCAATGTCACTATAAGTCCTTTATTAGTTGTCAAATTCCCTGCGCGCCCACCACAGGAGAATTAAGCATTCACACTTCACCAAGAAATCCAAGTTTTTTTTTTTGTGAGTCAAGAACAACCCAACATCTAGCAAAAACACCCAAATCTTTAGATGAGGTACAAAAACACTCTTATTTGACGTTTCTAGAACAATATTGCACCTAAATGGGTGACCAATGGGTAACCAGCATTTCGATGAATTTTTATATTTATTCAGTGTATTATTGTATATATTGATTGTATGTGATCAATTTTTAAGAGACTTCATAAGAACTTCTAGCCTGTAGGAAACAGATTTCAAAGTCTCCTTGGTCAGATGTTAGGCATCTACGTTGACATGACAACTCTGTGTAAGGATTCAAGAAAAGGTCCTTTCTCTCCTGTGTTGGGTACAAGATGTTAGTTTTTAACCCTTTCCCTACGACGTATGCTAGTCGCAGTATTTTCAAAGATAAGACTGCAGTGAAGGGTTATCCTCCCTTCTCAAGCTGTTTAACCAAACACAGGATGCGATTCAGATGTGAAACTACAATATGATCTCTGGGAGGGAGGAGCTTGGAGTCCGAGAAATATTGAAGCAGCAATTGTTAATTAAATTATATTAGAAAAATGTGATCACATCCCTCAAACACCCATATATACACAAGATTTATCTCAAATGATGGTACGCTTGTGATTCCTGTTTCAGTCATGCTTATGAAACCATTTGACCACTTACCCTCCTTCCATCCACAGTATAACAACCGTTGTACAGTATATTGGCTTAGATCGGGACCTCCGTCCAGAAAAGCCCTAAAGTTCTGGCGTTGGTGTCGATTGAGGACTATAGACGCCTCGTTGATGGATTCCCCCGGTTCTCCTACTAGCACAATTTTTCTACCTACTTCGCACCTGTGAAATGGCTGCAGAGTATTCCTCTCTAGGTGCTGGATGGTTACCCTCTGTTTCGTGCACTGACAGGAAACGACTGTATCTCTGATTCCCCCACTGTGCGCCCAGAGATGGGTTGCTTCGACGGTTTTTTGTCAGCGCAGACGTCAAGTCCCCGACCATCTTGAAGTTGCTCCAATCTGCGTATATTTGATACCCGGCAGTAGTGATCGTCCCGAACCACAACTGCAAAGGAACTTGTTTAAGAGATCGCATGAGGGCGCTAAAACTTTTAAAACTGCGGCGATTAATGGCCATCCTTACTCCAGTGAACTGAGGAATCTCCGCTTGTGAAGAAGGTATATTTTTGCTGGGGTCACTTCAGACACCGGATGGGATCGAACTAACTGGTGGAAAAGGCCGGTCTGGACTGGCCGTATGGCTGAAGTAACCTCCGCGACAGATGGATTCATTCTGGTTGTGATATCGGGACCTGAAATTCAGAAAATATTGTTATTACTGCGTGAAATGTTAGATAGGATATATAAAACGAGGTGGGGGTCCTATCTGGTAGAGGTCTATACCAACTTTTGAATGGAGAGGGTGTTCTGGCGATGAGAGACCTGAACCGCAATGTTCGGAACTTGGCCAAACCCAAAACTTGTGGTCTAGTGGTCACCAAACCACGCACACTCTATTGTTTTATCCGCTGGTGTTACCTCCTAAGTAGAGTAGTCTTAAACCCTTAACGCTCTGCGCCGTAGCTCTACGGCGCAGAGGTATAAGGAGTGTGGAAGAGGGCTCAGAGCTGAGTCCTTTCATACAAAGGTGAGGGTTTTTGCATTTGGCGAAAACCCCCCCTAATAACCGCGTGCGTGCTTGACGATCGGGATATTAAACCTGTCATTGCCGCCGGCAAAGGTCGCGCGGCGTTTGTAAAAGACGGCGGCACGCGGGCGCCGCCATCTTTTACGAGTCAGCCGCCCCCCGAAACGTCATGGGGGGCGGCATCGGTGCCAATGGGTAGCTCGGGTCTCGTTTGAACACGATAGTCTACAGGCTCCTAGAGACGTTACAATGAGCCAGTGGCTCATTGTAATGAATGTGCTGCAAAAATGCCATAATTGCAATACAGAAGTATTGGGTCAGTATATAGGTGTAAGCGAGCTGCGTCGGCTAGGTTAATGTACCTAGATGGCTAAGAAAATCGTTGGGGATAAAAGCGTTTCCTTCCTCTTTCAAATCTCACCCCCTTTCCTAGCTACCTGATTAAAACATGTAAACAGTCAATCCCACTATTAGTATCGCCGCGTCCCAACATGCCCGATCTATCAAAATATAACGGTTACGGCCGGCGGTGCCTCCGAGTCGGGAACAATGCGGCCAAATGGTCCGAAATGCGACTTTTACACCTTTTTCACTCACAAAAATGATTAAAAAAAGATCAAAATGTCGCACAGACCTCAAAATGGTATGCATGAATAACGCGCCTCATTTCGCAAAAAATGACCACACACAGCTCCGTGCCTCAAAGTATGAAAACAGTTATTATGTCAGAATATGCAAACAAAAAATTTCTTTTTGTACACATTCGTTTCATTTTGAAAAATGTATTAAAACACATAAAACCGTGTAAATTTGGTATCACCGTGATCGACCGAACACAGAAATAAAGTGAGGTGTTTTGTTAGTTGCACAGTCAAAGCGAAAAAAACGAGCCCACAGAACGTGACGCACGACGGGAAAGTAAAATTTGTTACGCACAAAATAGCCCGCGACACGGTCTGTACACCGTAAAATAAAAGTTATGGATTTTTGAAGTGGAGAGCGAGAAATGAGCGGAAAAACCCTGCGTCCTTAAGGGGTTAAAGGGCAGCACAGTTTGGGTATCTGCCCCTTTATGGCCGGGAGTCATATGTGGGGCAAAAGGGACAGATGTGGATAGTGGAAGTCAGTTTTTTGTACTTAGTAGATCACTTGCAACATACACTACAGTCCTGTGGTCAGACCGTTCAGATTTAGTTTATCGAGGTGATGCTTATGGTGATTTATGTGCGGTTTTTGTTGCATATTATCGTTTTATTGGCATCTGGTTTGCCTTTTCATATAAAGAAGTCAAAGTTAAGTTTTAACCTCCAATGCCCTGTATATGTACATTGGTGTATTGTTGGTCCTACAGGAAGTCGGGACTTGTTTTTAATCATCTCATTCATCTGGGGGCTTCGTTTTTACGGGATAACTTGTCGTTTCTACACATACTTTTTCGTGGTACGTTAGTGTTTTATTTTTATAAATTGAATTTTTGGGAGAGAAGTTAAACAAAAGCACAGTTCCATTACTTATATTTTTGTCGCAGTGCTGTGGTACATTGCTGACATACACTAATGCTAAATGCTCGCAACTGTATCGCTAAGTACCGTAACATTACTTTCAGGGCTAGCACACAGCCCCATTGATTTCAATGGAAAAGACGGTCACCCCTTTGATTGACCGTATTTCCAAGTGAACCGTAATTTGGCCAGATGGCCGCTCCACAAAGTATAGGACATGGTCTATATTTTGGGAGATTTAGGTCCGCTCGTCTTTCAATGGAGTGAGAAGCACATGACGCATATGGTCGTGTGCATGTAGCCTATGGGCTCATTCACGCTGCCGTCTGCGGGGCCGTACATGCAGCCGCATGTACGTCCCCATAGATGGCAATAGCGGCACGGCGGGGATACGGTGCTACACATATGTGGCACCGATCCGGGCCGCACACTGCAAAAAGATAGAGCATGATCTATCTTTCGGTGAGTGTGCGGCCGTGTGCCGCTGTTTTCTAAGGAGGGAGGAGGGGTCACCTCCTCCTCACCTCCACCACACCGCGGTATGCCCACACGGTGGGCATACCGGGTGTGTATGTACCCTCAGTATGGATTTTTACAGCACATTTTTAAAAGTTATTGGATATCCAGTGCTTGGGTGTTATGTTACTATTTCTAGATTTTCTAAATAAAGTGTATTGTGTTGGTGGGGATCCCAAACATTGATCTCAATGTTCCCATTTACTAGCGTCCTATAAACTGAAATAAAGGAAGCTAATCAGGGCACCTTCATGAAAGTTATTTAGTATTTAGCGCCATAGTGTCACTGCTGCATTTACGCTGTCATATGGTTCTTTATGTCTTTCCTATCTACAAAATATCGCTTCTACATTATAATAAATTCCCATAAAATATGGGGCTCAGTACATCCAAATGGAAATCTATGGGTGTCATAATACGGTCAAGTGCACAAGGCCGCGTAAACATGTTCTGCAGCTTGATACTCCGGTGATGTAATAATACCTCACAGGACAGAAGGATTACATGGGATTATCATGAATCAGGTAGGTATTAGTATGAAGAAGGAAGGTGACAGCCGCACGTTTAGAGTTGGTACATTGATTCAGCTATAACAAGACACAATCAACAAGGGCCGGGCCGGTTTTAGACAAAGTGGGGCCCTGGGCAAAACTAAAAGTGGGGCCGCAAAATAAAACAATTTTATGAACAGTCAGAGTCAGTAAGAGGCTCCCTATAGCCCTGCACAATAATAACACTTTGTAGTTACAGGCAGTAATAAGGTAAGTATCTGTAATATGAGGCTGTAGGAGAATGTTATAGGAGATGGATGATAGAAGATACATATGAAAGATTATATAGATTTCTAGATGCAGAAATATAAAGTAGATTATATACAGTATACAGAAGATAGATATGAGAGATAGCTACAGTAGCAGAGAGATAGAAGATTGATAGATAGATAGATAGGAGATAGATAGATAGATAGATAGATAGATAGATAGATAGATAGATAGATAGATAGAAATAGATAGATGATAGGAGCGATAGATATGATGATAGATAGATAGATAGATAATGTATTAGCTATAGTAGAGTAGATAGATAGGATAGGAATAGTATAGATAGATAGTCAGATGAGATAGATGAGATAGATATAGAGATAGATAGATAGAATAGAAGATCGTAGGAAGAAATAGATAGATAGATAGGAGTGATAGAATCAGTCGATAGATAGAATGATAGATAGATAGATAGATAGATAGATAGATAGATAGATAGGAGATAGATAGAAGATAGATAGATAGATAGATAGATAGGATATAGATAGATAGATAGATAGATAGATAGATAGATAGATAGATAGGATATAGTTAGATAGATAGATAGATAGATAGATAGATACGAGATAGATACGAGATAGATAGATAGATAGGAGATAGATAGATAGAAGATAGATAGATAGGAGATAGATAGATAGGAGATAGATAGATAGATCGCTAATCTATAGAGAGATCGGGTCGCTCGCTCGCTCGCTCAGGCGCCGCATCCGCTCGCTCGCTCGCTCGCCTCGGCACGCTCGCTCGCCGGCTCGGCGCTCGCTAGCTCGCTCAGCTCGCATCAGCTCCTCGCTCGCGCCTCTCTCGCGCTCGCTCGAATCGCTATGCCTCCGATCGCTCGCTCGCTACGCTCGTCGCTCGCTGCTCTCTCGCTAGGTCCCTAGGCTCGCTATGCGGATGGATCGCATAGATCTCTTCACGCAACGCAGCAGCACTCCGGGGTGAATAAAGATGGGTGATCTTTATTTCAAGGGTGAACGGTTCGGTTGTGTTTCCATCCTTTTTCAAGCATTACTGGTGGACACACGAAGTTGCACCTTGCAAATAAACGATCACACAGCTTTAATTCCCACCGGGAGGTGATGTTTTTCGGTTAAATATCAAGAATATTTGACACGGATTGCGGATCCTGCACCGCTACGAGGTGTGCTGCCTGAATCTACCTTCCTATATAGATAGATCGAGAGATAGATAGAAGATAGATAGATAGACTAGATAGATCGAGATCGTGGAGATAGGAGATAGATAGATGATAGCTAGTAGATAGATATGAGATTAGATAGGGAGATAGAAGTAGCTAGTATGAGATCATATGAGATAGTAGATAGATAGATAGAATAGATAGGAGATAGAGAGATAGAGATGAGAAGAGGATAGATAGATAGATTAGATATAGATAGATAGATAGATAGATAGATATGAGAGGCATAGATAGATAGATGATAGAATATTATAGAAGAAAAACTTGCCCCATTTTAAAATTGCATGAAAGCGTTATCAGACTGAGCGCCTTATACAATTGTGCATGAACTTGAAAATTTTATAAAAAAAAATACATAATTTACTTTGAGGCAAAAAAATGTGCCCCCAAACTGAAAATATTACCTTTTTTTTACAAACTCCTAAATGTAATTTAGATGTACATGGTGTAAAAGTTTACAGATACCTCATTTAGTAATTGTTGCATGAATACAAAATCATAAGATCCACTAAAAAACAAAACTGAAATAACTAACATATTTGCTTTTACGCTAAAATTTTAGACAGTCAAACCTGGATACATAGCAATAAAAGGAGTTCAGAATTAAGCGATTGGAAACCCTAAATATTTTTTGAAAGAAGCAAACTAGGCGATTGCATTTGCTTGATGAACAGTGACAGCCCTGGACCACCTCGTGTAACGTTGTGACAAACACAAATTAGATAGACCAAACGTGCATTGAAAATGCCATGAAAATACTTTTTATATAAAACTCACATCAAAGTGGAGGGTTTAACACAAATAGTGATTTGTAAAAATATTATCACCAAATGAACAGATTTTATTATACCCACAATAACAACATTCAAGAATTTACACTCCAAAAATGCTAAAACAAAAACCATCCCAATTTGGTTGCTTTCCACAAAAGTTGTTTCAAAATATATAACGCACAAAATAAAAAGCTCCTAATTCTATCAAATGCCAATTTTGTTTCCGAATCACAGAAAACAAGAATAACTTTTTAATTCACTACTACCACCTTATGACAAACCCTTGCAGCAAACAGTAATAAATGCAAAAGTTGCATGAACAATAACAATTTCCTCTAAAATATGTACAAACCCAGAACTACTTTACATAAGAGAAACAACTATTTCGTATTTTCATACAGACCCCACATGTGGATATTCACCAACAACGCAGCAAAGGGAACATTTAAAACACAGGGGACGCCAAACATTTTTTGCAGAAAATTGTACTTGAGACGTACACAGATATTATTATGATACAGGCGGTCCCTACTTAAGGACACTGATCTTCACAGAAACCCCATAGTTACAGACAGACCCCTCGACCTCTGTGGAAGCTCTCTGGATGTTACATAGTCCCAGGGCTGCAATGCTCAGCTGTAAGGATTGGATAAGGTGTCTGTAATGAAGCTTTATGGACAATCCTTGGTATTACAGCAAAAAGTTTAAACTCCAATTGTCATGAGGGTCAAAACTTTTTGGGTGGTCACAATTATAAAAACAGTAAGTTTCGACGTACATACAAATCTAACGTGAAGAACAAACCCCGTACCCTATTTGTAGGAAACCGGGGACTGCCTGTAATTCCTCTACACAATAGTACACCAATAATAATAAACTATATACCATAAACCAAGTAATGAGATATAAAAGTTCACATTTCGATGTGCGCATTGATGGAGATGCACAATAACAGAACCTCGCGCCTTCATAAGAAGATACGTCATTAACCATAGGTGTGAATAATGGAGGATGGGGGAATACAAAAACCTATTCCAGAGCATGCTGTGTTTTTGTGTTACATTTATAGCTTATGGGACAGTTCTGCGTCACGAGTTTAACTTGTAGCCACATTAGCAAGCAAACTGGTCATCATATCGAACTAATTTTCCCAAAAAAAAAAATCAATAAGGTAAATCAGAGAGCAAGTGTGTTAGTAGATGGTTCTAGCTAGTAGAGGATGAACATTAGTATGACTATCCCTTTTAAAAATTTTAGTAACACAAAGCATGGGGATTTTATCATACGCGGGCGCTCTGCCGATGCAGGAGGGAGACATGAAGAAAACACAATCTCGATTCAGTTGAAAAGAGATCCCTCTCTTCAGGGGGGCCTCTGGGCAACATGCCAGTTGCACAACTTAACGCCGGCCCCGATAATGGTGAAGCAGAAGCGAACCAGGTACAGGCGGTCCCCTACTTAAGAACACGACTTACATACGGACCCTTAGTTTTAAAACGGACCGTCTGGTGTGGAATTGATTGTACTATCCCAGGCTCACATAATCAGCTGCAATAGTTATCAACAGGTGTCTGTAATGAAACTTTAGGTTAATACCTCGGTTTTATGACAACCAAAATTTTATTAAAACCAATTCGTAAGAGACCAAAAAGTGCCTGGCTGGGATTTGATAATGATAAAAGATATCGGTTCGTTACATACAAACTCGACTTCTTAAGAACAAACCTACAGACCCATCAGTATGTAACCCGGGGATTGCTGTGTATAGAAAATTTCTGTACATCTCAAAAATAAAACAAATAAGTATTGGTTACACAAGGGGAAGCATTTACCTACCCGGTCCGTTCGCGGATCCAGCGGCGCGTTTCGTCTCTGCGCTGGATTCGGGTCGGCCGGGGGATTCATCCCAAAGCAGTTCTCCGACGTCCACCAAGTGGCGCTGCTGCGCTGAAGTCCGTAGGGAATGCCTCGAAATACACCGGCCTATCCAGGATGAAGGTGGTGAAAAATTTTGCGAACAAATTTATTTTTAAATGCGCGGTTTCCGAATCCGTACGGGTTTTCGTTAGGCCACGCCCCCCGATTTCCGTCGCGCGCATGCCTGCCACAATCCGATCGCGTGCGCAAAAACCCGGGGCAATTCAGGTAACAATCGGCGCAAAATCGGAAATATTCGGGTAACACGTCGGGAAAACGCGATCGAGGCCCTTAGTAAATGACCCCAGGTCTTTTTCTCTTCTTGATTTATAAAGCACCAGAACACAATTGACTCGCTAGTGGCGCCATTTATTTCCAACGTGTTTTCTTGGTTGTGTACTGAAGAAGCTGGTAAAAAATAGCAATTTTGGGGGAACTGTACATTTGTGCCATTTATTGGGGCCTTCGTTTTTATGGTGCGCCCACAATTTACACCCTTCCTGTTCTTTGGGTGCGGTGCAAATCACAGAGTAACCAAAAAATTAGTAGGTTTTAATACATTTATTTAAAAAATTGAATTTTTGTTTACATCCTTTTTTTTTCATTTGCCATTATGTGAGCCAATTAACTATGTCATTTTTAATGCACAGACCATGTATGGTCTATGTTTGTGAGGACAGAGATGTTATGTTCATGGCTACTATTGTGGGGTATCGTACCACCTTTTGATGACTTGATATTTTCAGAATGTTTAGTGTTGTAGTATGTGTTGCAAATGGTATATTAACATATTCGATGTTATTGTTCATTGGGTTTAACACCTCATTTATCAGGAATAACCAATTTATACTTTGAGGTTCGGCCATTTTGAGACAAGGTGATACTACATGTTGACTTGACATAAAAGGTTTTTAATATAAAAAAAAAATTTCGTTACATTTTGTTTCGATTTTTAGCCGGGCCCTCTCGGGATAAGTGAATCTATGGGATCTGGTACTCACTATCCATATCTGCAACACATTAATGTATGGGTCTAACACTGGTAGACCTAACAAGAGACAGGCCTGGGAGTCTCAATAGAGACTTACCGGCTGTGAAGCAATGGATTGCATCCTCCCCTGATGCCGGGGGGGGGGGGGGGGGGGGGGTTGCATATGCAATTTGCCATGGCATTTAAACAAGTTAATACCCGTGCTTAGCCAAACGATCCAACCATGCCCTTTTGGTGCCACATTTTTGGTTTGTATCGGACACAAAACTGGTGCAAAAAACATTTCTTAAGTTCCAGGTGCTTAAGTAGTTATCACATTCTTTCTAGTGCAAAATCGACAGAAAAACCTCGGCAAACACTTAATAAATGTGGAGAATGCTGACTAAGCTGGGGCCTATGGGCCGGTTGCTTTGGGTGGGTGAGGCAGGGGTCTGGCTGACTACAGCGGCAGGGGTCTGGCTGACTACAGCGGCAGGGGTCTGACGCTGATAACATTTTTGGATCACTTTTTATTAAATTTTTCGGACATTTGGCCACATTTTCCATATACTGCAATATACTGCAATACTGGGATTTTTGCTGCAAATTTAATATGCATTTTAACCAAATCTTCTTATTTTGGTCTACCATGGGTAAGTTTGAAGAACATGTTTTAACAGCAATTAACGAAGGTTAAAATCCAAGGTTAAAATCTTCAGGATATTTACCTCCCACATTAAAAAAAACATATCTTTCTTACTTTTCCTTTTACAGAGCCATGTGAGGATTATTTGTGGGTCCAATGAACTTCTTAGAGGCAGATTACACTGATCACTGTAAGGTCCCTAAACTTTTTCATGCTGCCAGTCAAGACGGAGGATGGAAGAAACAATTTTTTATGCCGCTGTATGTGAGATGTGTGTGTAAGTGAGTGAATGAATGTACAGTATGTAGCAGAGCTGTCTGTTTCAATGGATGGCTGGATGTAGTAGAGTTGTGTGCTAGTAAATGGATATAGCAGAGCTATGTGTGAGAGTGAATGTATATAGCAGGGTTATGTGAATGGATGCATGAAGCAGAGCTAAGTGTGTAGTTTAGTGAATGGATTTAGCACTAAGCAGGAGTGAATGGATGGAAGTAGCAAAGCTGTGTGTGAGTGAATGAATGGATGTAACAGGGCTGTGTGTGCGTGAATGGATGTAGCAGGGCTGTGTGTGTGAGTGAACGGATGGATGTAGCAGGGCTGTGTGTGCGTGAATGGATGTAGCAGAGTTGTGTATGAAAGTGAATGGATGGATGTAGCAGAGCTACATGTGTGAATGGATTCAGCAGAGCTGTTTTTGTGCATGCAGAAGCAGTGTGCTTGTGTGTGTGTGACCACTGGGGAATTTTTAATTGGTGTCCAAAATATTCTCCTTTTTTGATGACTAAATCTGGGGTTCATCTTAGAGTAAGGAGCATCTTATAGTCCGCAAAATATGGTCCATAAAAACATTTAAAAAGCACACCATGGGGCACACCAAGGTTTCGAATGCCGCATTTTCGTTGGGTTTTGCGATTTTTTTCCATTTTGCCCTGAATTGCCCCGGGTTTTTGGCGCATGCGATCAGATTTTGTCGCATTGGCGTCAGCGTGCATGCAACACAAATTGGGGGGCGTGGACGTCGGACCAAAGATCAGCACTCACATGCACCAGGAAGAAGAAGGTGAACTCCGGCGGATCTCAGCGGGGAAGCGACAGATGCAGGAAATTGTAACGCACGATCTTAGTGAATCGCGGAAGATCCAAATCTTCATCGAACAACGCACCTCGGGGATCGTGACGGGATGGGTAAGTAAATGCGCCCCAATTTGTGAATGGGATCAACAACATATACAACACACACACACAGCATGTATATACAACACACCAGATACCAAACAAGAATTTTAAATGCCCCTACTCTTACTTAGAGACGTCAAAAAGTCCTCTATAACATAAATATTTCTATAGTATAGCCAATAATCAAAGCCAAGCCTGCACACTTACCAACAAGTATAACATACACTCACCGGCCACTTTATTAGGTACACCTGTCCAACTGCTCATTAACACTTAATTTCTAATCAGCCAATCACATGGCAGCAACTCAGTGCATTTAGGCATGTAGACATGGTCAAGACAATCTCCTGCAGTTCTCCCGAGCATCAGTATGGGGAAGAAAGGTGATTTGAGGCCTTTGAACGTGGCATGGTTGTTGGTGCCAGAAGGGCTGGTCTGAGTATTTCAGAAACTGCTGATCTACTGGGATTTTCACGCACAACCATCTCTAGGGTTTACAGAGAATGGTCCGAAAAAGAAAAAACATCCAGTGAGCGGCAGTTCTGTGGGCGGAAATGCCTTGTTGATGCCAGAGGTCAGAGGAGAATGGGCAGACTGGTTCGAGCTGATAGAAAGGCAACAGTGACTCAAATCGCCACCCATTACAACCAAGGTAGGCAGAAGAGCATCTCTGAATGTACTGTACGTCGAACTTTGAGGCAGATGGGCTACAGCAGCAGAAGACCACACCGGTTGGTGCCACTCTTTCAGCTAAGAACAGGAAACTGAGGCTACAATTTGCACAAGCTCATGAAATTGGACAGTAGAAGATTGGAAAAACGTTGCCTGGTCTGATGAGTCTCGATTTCTGCTGCAACATGCGATGTGTAGGGTCAGAATTTGGGCAACAAACATGAAAGCATGGATCCATCCTGCCTTGTATCGCGGGTCAGGCTGGTGGTGGTGGTTGTCATGGTGTGGGGAATATTTTCTTGGCACTCTTGGGCCCCTTGGTACAACGCCACAGCCTACCTGAGTATTTGCTGGACCATGTCCATCCCTTTATGAGCACAATGTACCCCTGTAACATCTGATGGCTACTTTCAGCAGGATAATGCGCCCGTCATAAAGCTGGAATCATCTCAGACTGGTTTCTTGAACATGACAATGAGGTCACTGGACACAAATGGCCTCCACAGTCACCAGATCTCAATCCAATAGAGCATCTTGGGATGTGGTGGAACGGGAGATTCGCCATCATGGATGTGCAGCCGACAAATCTGCGGCAACTTAGGGGTAATAGAGACAAAGCTAGTAACCCATATATGGTGACATCGTGTATTTGTGGCAGATTGGTATGCTCCGATCACATGACTCGCTGAATGGAGAGGGTGGGTCCATCTTTGCAATGCAATTCCATGGCCGTAAGAAACCAATCAATTGCCAGACTCACAGCAGGAAGGGTAGAATAATGAGTATGAGGTAAGTACCAGATCTGCCAAGGTCCCAAGGTAAAATTGAAGGTCAGCTATATAATCATAACACACATAAGTACAAAGAACTAAATAATTATAAGTTATTTATAAGGACTATGCATAAATGCCCAGTGATATCCCACGCTAAACAAGTCATGTACCCTAATCTATACCTACAAGTTTATGATTTTACTCCATTATTCTAGATTCAGGCCCCTACAGGGTTTGTGATTGCAGCAGTTAATGGCAGTACAATACAGCAGACACCCGCCGTGCATATATGGAACTGTAAATCAAATTTACTAGGGCAACATGAAAATAAAACAGGACAGAGGGAAAATGTAAGAAGTGGAGACAAGTTAGAAGAAATTTGAAGTAGTAAAGTTACATAAAAAGGGAAGGGATGAAGATGGGAGAAGGAAGGAATAGAAAACTTAATAGGAGGTAAAGAAAATGGTAAAATGTATGAATGAAAAAATGAAAAAAGAAAGAAAATGGAAGGAAGAATGGAAAAAAGGGAAAGAAAAATGAAAAATGAAAAGAAAGAGTAGAACAAAAAGAGTAAAAACTGGAAGAGTTGAAAAAAAGGAAAGGAGGAAGAAGGAAGATAGAAGAAAGAAAGAAGGAGAAAGGAAAGACAGAATATTATGATCAAAGGAATCAAATCCTTCATGACAAAACAGGATCTGTGGTGTCTTGTTATATTTGTTATCCATGGCCTTTCCTTCTAAAATCAACTTCTGCTATTATCTAATGGTGATTGTACCAGATCTCCTCTGTGTTGTGGCCTTAACAGATCTTAACACCCCCCTTGCTTATGTAATCTCACACAGTAGGATGGGGGGTGAGCCCTACTGGCTGAAAGCTTGCGGCCATAAATATGGCGCCACAGGCTCAGTAGGTGGCGCAAACAAGGTCTATGGAGGGGCGGGGGCGAGCACCGCTAACCCCTTCTCCTCTCCCGTGCGTGACATGTGCTCCCGCCTTGCTACGTAGCCTAAGATTGACATTGTGCTTAGATTTCAGGGTCCAGGTTATCTTCACTTTCATTAGTATTTGAAAGAATTCTACAGTATCTGACAATAGAAAAAGAGATATGAGCGGGATCAGAGTCATGAGATGAATATAACACTCCAATGACACACCTCAGCTCTGCTACCTCACCTATAAAACCACAGTAGCACTACTATGCCCCCCTCCCCTTGATCAAGGCTTTACTTGTCTATAAAGTTTGTAGTTCCTTGTTGAAAGGAGTTCATGTCTGCTGTGTAGAGCTCTATGCTCCTGTCCTCTCCCCCTGTTAGACAATGCAGCTCAGTGGTGGCTCATGGTTAGGCATTCAGCCTTGCAGCGCTGGCGTTCTGGGGTTCAAGTCCCATCGAGGTCAACATCTGCAAAGAGTTGTATGTTTGCGTGGGTTTCCCTCCCACACTCCAAAAACATACTGAAGGTTGATTAGATTGTGAGCCCCATTGGGGACAGGGACGATATTTTTCAAGTTCTGTGCAGCGCTGCATATCTTGTTTGTTCTATAAAAATAAGGAATTATTTTATTGTAATATTATTAGAGAAGCTATTCTTGAGAGATTTTCAGCGCCATGTGTCATTGGGGGGCAAAACTAAATGGGCTGCAGTAGGGGCAGAATAGGACACATCTCCTAATCATTACTGGCCTGGATTCCACAGCCTTGTGTATGAACACGTGTGCTAGCTGTACCAAGCGGCTGGCAAGACACTAAATTCCTAGGGGTGTGCATGTAGAATACTGGTGTAGTGAGGTGAGAACACCAGCAGCCACTATACATACATTAGACACATCATTATATCATTCTATCTGTACCAGGATTCTGGACGACAAGGTCTCTTAATGAGATCACAGCGACTATACGTTATTGGACCGGCCGCTCTATAAAAAGACATGAGCGATCCGCTAGGTTAGAATGGGGCATCATGGAAAAGCCACCTGATGCTTTGACCTTCTGAAACACGTGTATGCTTCCCATTCCCATACCCTGATAGAAGAGTGAGCGCTGCATGAAAGCTCAGCAAAGCATTAGCGGCTTTATGGAGGACATACTTACAGACAGTCTAAATCTCACATATAGTCTGGGGTATGGGCAATGGGTTAGAGAGAAATGTAAGCATAGAGACAGGATATGCTCTGCGTCTTTACTGCCGTTTTATTCTAAGTTTTGCAACAGACTTGCATCTCTTGTCACTACCCACAAATATCTGTGGATTTAAATGGTAAAAAAGCTCAGTGTGAATTTACACCCTATGTCGGACTATTAGAAGCCTAGTGACGTGAAATGTACTATTTTCGAGTAAGTCTTTTCCAAATAATAGACAACCACTGTGGAGCACTGTCTCAATTGTATTACATTCTCAGTACAGTATAGGGAACTGTACTGTAAGAGGCCATGGGAAATGGTTCAGGAAGGGATTCATTCCCCTCATGGAGAACTGCCTTTCAGGGGACCTTTCAGGCATAGGAGTCTTAAAGGTGCTGTACGCTCCACAGAGCAAGGAAGAGCACATTCGGATGGTAGGGTCAGAATTTGGCGTCAACAACATGAAAGCATGGATCCATCCTGCCTTGTATCAGCGGGTCAGGCTGGTGGTGGTGGTGTCATGGTGTGGGGAATATTTTCTTGGCACTCTTTGGGCCCCTTGGTACAACGCCACAGCCTACCTGAGTATTGTTGCTGACCATGTCCATCCCTTTATGAGCACAATGTACCCTGTAACATCTGATGGCTACTTTCAGCAGGATAATGCGCCATGTCATAAAGCTGGAATCATCTCAGACTGGTTTCTTGAACATGACAATGAGGTCACTGGACACAAATGGCCTCCACAGTCACCAGATCTCAATCCAATAGAGCATCTTTGGGATGTGGTGGAACGGGAGATTCGCATCATGGATGTGCAGCCGACAAATCTGCGGCAACTTAGGGGTAATAGAGACAAAGCTAGTAACCCTATATGGTGACCTCTGTGGATTTGTGGCAGATTGGTATGCTCCGATCACATGACTCGCTGAATCGGAGAGGGTGGGTCCATCTTTGCAATGCAATTCCATGCGCCGTAAGAAACCAATCAATCGCCAGCACTCACAGCAGGGAAGGATAGAATAATGAGTATGAGGTAAGTACCAGATCTGCCAAGGTCCCAAGGTAAAATTGAAGGTCAGCTATATATCATAACACCACATAAGTACAAAGAACTAAATAATTATAAGTTATTTTTAAGGAACTATGCATAAATGCCCAGTGATATCCCACACTAAACAAAGTCATGTACCGTAATCTATACCTTACAAGTTTATGATTTTACTCCATTATTTCTAGAATTCAGGCCCCCTACAGTGTTTGCTGATTGCAGCAGTTAATGGCAGTACAATACAGCAGACACCCGCCGTGCATTTATGGAACTGTAAATCAAATTTACTAGGGCAAACATGAAACTAAAACAGGACAGGAGGGAAAATGTAAGAAGTGGAGACAAAGTTAGAAGAAATTTGAAGTAAAGTTACAATAAAAAGGAAGGGATGAAGATGGGAGGAAGGAAGGAATAGAACTTAATAGGAGGTAAAAGAAAATGGTAAAATGTATGAATGAAAAAATGAAAAAAGAAAAGAAAAATGGAAGGAATGAATGGAAAAAAGGGAAGAAAAATGAAAAATGAAAAGAAAGAGTAGAAAACAAGAGTAAAAACTGGAAGAATTGGAAAAAAGGGAAAGGGAAGAAAAAGGAAGATAGAAGAAAGAAAAGAAGGAAGAAAGGAAAAGGACAGAATATTATGATCAAAGGAAATCAAAATCCTTCATGACAAAACAGGATCCTGTGGTATCTTGTTATATTTGTTATCCATGGCCTTCTTCCTTCTAAAATCAACTTCTGCTATTATCCTAATGGTGATTGTTACCAGATCTCCTCTGTGTTGTGGCTTCACAGTCTTAACACCCCCTCTGCCTTATGTAATCTCACACAGTAGGATGGGGGGTAGCCCTACTGGCTGAAAGCTTGCGGCCATAAATATGGCGCACAGGCTCAGTACGGTGAGCGCAACAAGTGTCTATGGAGAGGGGCGGGGGCGAGCACCGCTCACCCCCTCCTCCTCTCCCGTGCGTGACATGTGCCCGCCTTGCTACGTAGCCTAAGATTGACATTGTGCTTAGATTATCAGGGTCCAGGGTTTATCTACACTTTCATTTAGCTTTTAAAGATTCTACTAGTATCTGACACATAGAAAAAGAGATATGAGCAGATCAGAGTCATGAGATGAATATAAGACTCAATGACACACTCAGCTCTGCTACCTCACCTATAAAACACACAGTTAGCACTGCTATGCCCCCCTCACCTTGGATCAAGGCTTTATCTTATCTTTAAAGTTTGTAGTTAGTTTGTTGGATAGGAAGTGCCTGTGTCTGTAGTGCTCTATGCCTCCTGTCCTCTCCCCCTGTTAGACAATGCAGCTCAGTGGTGGCTCGGTGGTTAGCATTACAGCCTTGCAGCGCTGGCGTTCTGGGTTCAAGTCCCATCGAGGTCAACATCTGCAAAGAGTTTGTATGTTTGCGTGGGTTTCCTCCCACACTCCAAAAACATACTGATAGGTTGATTAGATTGTGAGCCCCATTGGGGACAGGGACTGATTTGTCAAGTTCTGTGCAGCGCTGCATAATCTTTGTGTTCTATAAAAATAAAGGAATTATTATTATTGTAATTATTATTAGAGAAGCTATTCTTGAGAGATTTTCAGCCCATGTGTCATTGGGGGGGCAAACTACATGGGCTGCAGTAGGGGCAGGAATAGGACCATCTCTATCATTCCTGGCCTGGATTCCACAGCCTTGTGTATGAACACGTGTGCTAGCTGTACCAAGCGGCTAGCACATGCACTAAATTCCTAGGGGTGTGCATGTAGACTTACTGGTGTAGTGAGGTGAGAACACCAGCAGCCACTATTACATACATTAGACACATCATTATATCATTCTATCTGTAGCGAGGATGTCTGGACGACAAGGTCTCCTTAATGAGATCACAGCGACTATACGTTATTGGACCGGCGCTCTATAAAAAGAACATGAGCTGATCCGCTAGGTTAGAATGAGGCATCATGGAAAAGCCACCTGATGCTTTTGACCTTCTGAAACACGTGTATGCTTCCCATCCTATCCCCTGATAGAAGAGTGAGCGCTGCACGAACGCTCAGCAAAGCATTAGCGGCTTTATGGAGGACATACTTACAGACAGTCTAAATCTCACATATAGTCTGGGGTATTGGGCGATGGGTTAGAGAGGAAATGTAAGCATAGATGCAGGATATGCTCTGCTGTCTTTACTGCCTTTACTAAGTTTCGCAACAGAATTGCATCTCTTGTCACTACCACAAATATCTTGGATCTTAAAGGGTAACAAAACCTCAGTGGTAACTTCTACACCTATGTCGGACTATCTAGAAGCCTAGTGACGTGAAATGTACATCTTTTCGAGTAAGTCTTTTCCAAACGTAATAGACAACCAGCTGTGGACAGCACTGTCTCAATTGTATTACATCTCTTCAGTACAGTATAGGGAACTGTACTGTAAGAGGCCATGGACATGGGTCAGGAAGGGATTCATTCCCCTCATGGAGACTGCCTTTTCAGGGGACCTTTTCAGGCATATGGAGTCTTAAAGGTGCTGTACGCTCCACAGAGCAAGGAAGGAGCAAACAAAAGGTAAACTGTACCTCAAAAAACACAGC
This sequence comes from Engystomops pustulosus, assembly GCA_019512145.1. Lineage (NCBI taxonomy): Eukaryota > Metazoa > Chordata > Amphibia > Anura > Leptodactylidae > Engystomops > Engystomops pustulosus. The sequence continues at coordinate 149,294 of CM033643.1, read as the reverse complement.
CCCCTCTACATCAATGTCTGACTTCAAGAAGCCTAGTGATATGATGTGGGATAATAGCAATATCAGTGACTCGTTTTCCAAAATGAATAGATTCCCAAATGTGAACAGAGCAATGTCATTGCATCTCGTGTAAGTACAGTGTCAGGAACTGGTTAAGCTAGGTGAGAGGCCATGGATGTGGGTCAGGGGGGTAACTAAAACAAGATAATAATATACAAACAGCGCTGTGTATAGTTGGGAGCCTATTAATTTTTGAAGAAATTTACTGGTTTAGCTATTATCCCATGTTATTTCGCTAGGCTTCTTGAAAGTAAGTCATAGATGTAGAGAGAGGTGCCTTATGCTAGGTCGGACGGAAACATGGTTTTCATCTTCCCACTTATTTCTATATTCATTTCCCACAATCCCCAGTGGAGCATGGCCTTTAAGACTCTGTTTCTTCCCTCCCCCCGTTTTCTGCAATTAATATATCTTATTCCACAGTATGTAGCCAAGACTAGGACACCCACTCAATGCGGCTAGATCAGCATGTGGCCACTAGCTGTGGGGAGTCTAAAACGTCTCACAGTCAGCGCCCACCTCATGTTTCCCCCTCTCCTCACTATGAGAAGACCCATAATCTTCATCTACAGGCTGCCATCTCAACATTAAATTTGAGGGTCATGTGATCATGACATCAATGCAGGTCCTTAAAGCTGGAGGATATAGCAAATGCATTTCTGTATAGAAATACATTTCTTATATCTTCCCGGGAGGCAGGACCTGGAATGATGTCATTCCAGGTCCTGTAGGGAAAAGTGATATGCTTATCGCACACAAGTTTCATCAGATTTGCAATATGAATTGCAGCAAAAATGTGATGTTACCGCCCCCGGGTACTTGAGTACCGCCCTGCAAGATGAAGCTATATTCGATTCAGTTATCCAAAGTCTGAACCTTCATTCTACCTCTAAGTCTTTTCTAACGCTGCACAAGTTCTCTGGAATGCGCTACTATGAATCAGAGAAATTCCCAATATCCAATGCTTGTCCTAAATTTCATTAATCCCTTTATCACCAAGTCATTATGCACCTTAATGCCCCTCTGCTTTTACAAAGATACTGGCTGGTCTCTAGCTTATGCCACTTTGTAAATATTTTATATTTTAATAGCAGTCCAAAAAAAGGACCTTTGTCCCTTATGTAAGCTTTTTCCTCATGTTTCATTTGTTCATAAGTTTATGTTTTTTATAGCAATAGTAGTTCACGAGGTGACCACAGCCTCTGCACCCCCTTAAATGAACACTCCTGTCACAGTAATTTATTGAATAATAGATGGTGCACACCTCCCAACTGTCCTGGATCCAGCGGGACAGTCCCAGATTTCAGCTGTCCGGCTGTCCCGCTGGTCAGGAGGTATGGCCCAGGACATCAATTTTCTAGAATTTGATGAATCTACAGGGTGGTACAGAGATCAATCAGCTTTCTGCATCACAGCCGGGTCTCTCCCGTGTATGTTTACAGCCTGGCAGGTTCAGTGGCGTTGTCGCAGTGTGCCTGCCGGAAACTACTGTAGTACAGACGCGGTGGAGGAGGAGGCAGGGAAGCAGCAGGGGAAAGAGCAAAGGTGAGTAAAGTTTGTTTATTTTTAAGCAACAGTAGAGGGGCCATAAGAAGGGGAGCAGAGAACGGGGGCACAATTAAAGGGGGCACAATTAAAGGGGGCACAGTGAAAGATGCACAATAGGAGGGGGCAGAGAAGGGGGTACATTAAAGTGAGGGGAACAGATAAAGATGCACATTTGGAGGGGGTACAGATAAATATGCACAAAGGGGCAGAGTAGGGGGCACAATAAAAGGGCACTGATAAAGATGACAAATAGGAGGAGGGTAAAGAAGGGGACACAGATAAAGATCCACAATAGGAGGGTAGGGACAGGGGCACAACAAGATGTGGAAGCAGAAGTGGGGACTATACTAAGAAGTGGAACGAGGGGGTTCATAATAGCAGGAGAAAAGAACCCCTAGGTTGGGAGGTATCCATGGTGCAGGGGGTAAAGGGAGGAACATGACTCATTTTCATAGTATTCCTACAGCTTTGCTAAAACCTAGAGTCCTGCTCCTCCCATCACAAGGTATAATTCAATGAATAGGCTGTGACTGGAGCGTTCCTTTAAGTTTATCCTCTAGGAGTGGGTTTGTAATAGGCTGAAAAAAGCCTAAAAGTAAGCTTGACAATATAAACTAGTTTGTGTCATGTACCATCATCCTTCCCACCATCACGTGCACCATATGTGGTGTAATCACGTTACTTCTTATATCTTATGCTTTAACCCCATGCACTTTTTAAACTTTTAGTGTTACTTTTTTTCTGATGGTTGGGGGTGGCGAAAAGTTTGGTGGATTGTTTTCCACAGGAAGAACATAAGTGGTTATGTCTTGAATTACATCAGATCTCAGAGCAAATCAGGATCTGTCCCCATCTGAACCTGGTTTTTTGTTTACAGCTTGGCAGGCTGTGCGGAAGTTGCATGAATTTGATATCACTTATAATGTCCCATACGTGGAGGGCGCTTAATACCACTGTGGCCAGGAAGGTCTGAGTCTGAGTGTTGTACCCCTTGTAGAGTAGAATAGGAAATCTGTACGTAGGCAACGTGACGAGAGAAGAGCAGCATATCCATGTGTACTGGCCACGTAACATGCTACTTCATGGTAAGGTTCCCTGCCAAAGAAGCTGCTTCCACATCTAATCCTTCTCCCAAAAGACATCAGGGTTAATCAAGTTATCTGCTCCGGCGGATTAAGGTCAAACCATTCCCACCTGGGAGGAGAATTCTCTCTATTCTTTCTTGTATAACAATTACTCAGCTGTTGTATCATGAAAGGGAACCTTCACCATCCTGCCATAAGGGGAGGTTATCATCTCATGCAACCTTTTTAAGAACCTTCTCCTCTGAATATCAGAGTTTTTGATACTTTTTTTTTTATTTTGTTACATAATTTTATTTGCATCAAAAACATCCAATGTTTTAGATTTGTCATGGTATGTATTTTTAATTTAGATAAATAAAAGAAAAAGAAAGAAAAAAAATATTTTAAAAAAATTGCCAGCAAAAGAGGTAAGGTATATAAACAATGAGGGGCAATCATTAATACTGGTGTTTTAACCAGAGATGAGCGAGCACTAAAATGCTCGGGTACTCGTTATTCGAGACAAGCTTTTCCCGATGCTCGAGTGCTCGTCTCGAATAACGAACCCCATTGAAGTCAATTGGAGACTCGAGCATTTTTCAAGGGGAACAAGGCTCTGCAATAACGTGTGTCATTTTATTGAGAGATAATGGGGGTCATTTACTAAGGGCCCGATTAGTGTTTTCCCCACGCGTTACCCGAATATTTCCGATTTGCGCCGATTTTCCCTGAATTGCCCCTGGATTTGGCGCATCGGCGCTGGCATGCACGCGACGGAAATCGGGGGGCGTGGCCGAACAAAGACCCGACGGATTCGGAAAAACCGCCGCATTTTTTAAAAAAATGTGTAGCGAAAATTGCACTTACCTTCACTCAGCCCGGCTTGGTGTATTCCAGTGCATTCCGATGCTCTTCAGTGCAGCAGCGACATCTGGTGGACAGCGGAGGAACTGCCTTAGTGAATCCCGGCCGGACCTGAATCCACCGCAGAGAACGCGCCGCTGGATCGCGAATGGACCGGGTAAGTAAATCTGCCCCAATATCTTCTGATAAGTTAGCAGATGTATGGAAATATCTGCAATGTGTTCTTCACTGAAGAACACATTGCAGATGTTTACGTACATCTGCTAACTTCACACATATTGTTCTTCACATACTACTACACAGCAGATGTACGCAAACATCTGCAATGTGTTCTTCTCGGGCTGGCAAAATACTAGTTCGAGCAACGAGCTGTTTCGAGTACGCTAATACTCGAACAAGCATCAAGCTCGGATGAGTATGCTCGCCCATCTCTAGTTTTAACCCCTTCCCGCGCCACGGCGGATATATCCAACTCTGAGCTGCTGACGACCCAGCTCGGGTTACACGGGGCGCCGGCTGTAACTAACAGCCGACACCTCAGTGTAACACCCGCGGTCGAAGTCGGCTCCTATAGCGGGTGTTTACCTGTTAAATGCTGTGGTCAGTGCGACTGGGGCATTTAAAATGCCTATGGGGGTCCATGTAAGAGCCCGCCATCGCCTCCTACAGCCACCATGCCACCTAACAGTGCCTGGCACAGCCATTTAACAGGAGAGCTTTGATAACCAGGCAGAAATTAGACAATTTGGGTGGAATTTATGAATCCACTTGCACCAAAATGGGGGCGTGGCTTTTTAAAAGCCCTTCAGGTCATAGCCAGTTATAGCTTGACATGTGTTGCTTTTTATGGATATAACGCAGCAATTTTGAGATTGCTTTTTAGTCACATGCTGTACTTCATTTTAGTGGTAAATTTTGGCTGATAAGTTTTGCAGTTATTTATAAGAAAGATTTATATAAGACCATTTTCAAAATTCTAAATTATATCGTTTGCAAACTGATAGTTTCACTACCCAATATAGTGACTAAATAGCATTACCTATATGTCTCCTTTATGTTTTAAAAATGTTTGGATATTTTATTTAGATGTCAGGCGACTTACAAATCGAACACCGGTTTTCCGTATTTTCAAGGAGATTTCAGAATTTACTTTTTTTCGTTATGGTTTTTAATGAGATTTGAAATACATCAGTTATATTAAGTTATATTAAGTTTATGTAACTCTGTTTTCAAATCTGCAGCCCTCAAACTATCAGAAACTGCTTTTAGGAAAATTGTTAACCCTTTGAAATCTTCATAGTAATTATAACAAACTGGAGGTGAGATTTAGAAATGTCCGATTTTGTCAGTAGATTTATTTAGTCCTAAAATTTACCAATTCACAAAAGATAAAAAGAGAAAAATCATCTTAAAATTTGTTATGCAATTTCTCCCAAGTACGTAGACCCACCCACATGTGGACGTCACCTGTTGTGTGGGCGCACAACGAGGTGCAGAAGGGAAGGAGCGCCCTGCATTAGCCAGTTTTACCCTATAGAATTTAGTTGTTTTTAGTTGGTCCATGGATGCACTATTGTGACATACCGTATATGCCGGCGTATAAGACGACTGGGCGTATAAGACGACCCCCAACTTCTGCCCTAAAAATATAGAATTTGGTATATACTCACTGTATAAGACTACCCCTCTCCCAAATGAAAAAAAGTCTGCTTAAAACTTTGCAAAACAAACAAGAGAGCAAGTGCCTGGTGATCATAACTGTAAGCTGCGATATTAATGAAGATCCGACATGCTTCTGTAAGTGCCGCCTGTGACCCCCAGCTCTGTGACGCCGACCGCTGTGACAGGGCGGCTGCATTAGCATACAGCGCGCCGCCCCGTCAGCGCGTACTAAGCCTCTTCTAATGACTGTGAGAGGCGGACTGCCGCGCATGCGCGGCGGTCCCAGGAAGCGGCTCTCTGCGCGCTGACGGGGAAAAAAAACACCTCACACAGTGCGGCCCCCGTATATCCGGCGTATAAGACGACCCCCCACTGTAGCCATTATTTTAAGGGGTTAAAAAGTAGTCTTATACGCCAGTATATACAGTATAAAATATTTGTTTTTCTGTTAATGTTGCCATGTAAGGGCTTATTTTTTGCGAGATAAGATGCAATTTTCTGTAATACTATTTTGAGGTTGCCGTGCCATAGAAAAAACATCAATTCTGTCTTTTTTACTTTTTTTTTGATGTTCACTATATAACATGCTAGATTTATTCTCTGGGTGAAAACTATTTGCGGTGATACCAAATTTTTTATATTTTTGCTCACATTTTACTAATTTTGTAGAATAAAACCTAATGTGGGGGGAAAAAAAATCTATAATTTTTGCATCGCCATTTTCCAAGTGGTATAACTCTTTTAATTAATGGTCTATATAGCTAGATTAGAGCTCGTTTTTGTGGGACATATTGGGGGTCATTTACTAAGGGCCCGAATCACGCGATTCCGTCGGGTATCCTGGCGATTTCCAATTTGCGCCGCATTCCGTCAGGATTTTGGCGCACGCAATCGGATTTTGCCGCAAACCGCCGTGCATGCGACGGAAATCGGGGGGCGTGGCCATCAGAAAACCCGACGGATTCAGAAAAAACGCGGAATTACAAAAAAAAATGTGTCGCTTGACAGGCGCTTACCTGCACCAGGAAGAGGATGGTGAACTCCGGCAGACTTCAGCGCACGACCTTATTGAATCGCCAGAAGACCCGAATCCTCGATGGAGAAAGCGCCACTGGATCGCGACAGGATCGGGTTAATAAATGTCCCCCATTGTGTTTTACATTGGGATGTCAGCAGTTGATTACTGCTGACACCTGTGTTTCATGATGCCGGTTCATCTCTGATGCAGAGCTGTATCAGCATCTGCTCCACAACGTACTATTACGGGTATTACGGCGTGGAGCATAATTAACGGGACTCCACGACATAATAGCTAGGTACATAGCAATAATAGTTGGTGCGGCAGAAAACTGCCACCAGTCTTGTGTACTTGATACCCAAGGTTTAATCTTATCCCCCAGCTACAGGATAGGAGGCAGCATTCTGAAGTGTTTGGTCTCATCACCCCCAACATGTTTATGTACATGAGCTGTATTACCCTGAATGTACACAGTGCGTAAGTAGTGCACGGGCTTGGCTTGGCGCTCCAATCAGGTTGGGAAACAGAACCACTGTTCCCTTGATCCATGAGTGTCCCAGTAGTAAGAACCTCTACTGTCGACATTAAACCTTAGGCCAACTCCAAATCCTGCAGAGAACACAGGAGGATTAATCTCTTATGACCTGATCCATTGTTGGCTGAAGACCAATAAAGGGGGTGAGGTGTTTGTGTAGCACCGCAGGCCATGTATTTAGGGAGGTGCCTGCTTCAGCCAGTCACAAGAGATCGGGATATACAGTAGCTGGTCTTCTGGAGAAAAGTCTGAAGAACATCTCTTCATAGATGTATTTTAATTGAGAGGATATTGTATCACAGGAAAAGAGAAAGTGAATAAAGAAATATCGGGATATTTTTGCTATTTTTTTTAACGTTCCTTTCAGTTGCCAAAAAATATTCTACATTTGGATATTTTTCCTCCGTAAATATTTGCTTCCTGTTCTAAGAAACTTAAAATTATCATTATTTTTATGTTTTTGAAGGAAGAAAATAAATGAAAGTGGTTTTCCACTGCAGCAGGGAGCCAAGAAAGGAATACAGGGCGCGGTGTGGACATCTTTGTATCGGTTATCCAATAAGTATCTGATAAGTATGGGACTTAAAGGGAACCTGTCAGCAGAAATAATCCTAATTAGCCACTATCAGTATGTTGTCAAGCAGCTGAAATCCTTCGAGATCAAGTTTCTTTCAAGGTCCAATGTGGTGGCATCATCCACAAAATCCAATTTAAAGTGAGTATGAATTGGTTTTATAAAGTCAAGGAGGTGGAGATTTTAACATTGAAGTCAAGCTCTCTCTCAGAACACCGCCTTCATTGTAATTGATGGTCCTGCACCAAGAAAATATCACTTGCCAGTTCTCCAGAAGTCCTGTACATGATATCAATCACAGGGGAGGAGGCGTTCTGAGCCAGGGGGGATCTTGACTTCTGTGTTAAACTCTCCGCCTCCTTGACTTTATATAATCAATTTACAACTCACTTCAAAGTTGATTTTATGGATGATGGAACCAAGCTGGGCCATGAAAGAAACATGATCTGGAAGTTGTTCAGCTGCTAGACAACATCCAAGTAATTGTTTATTATTAGGCCAATTTCTGATGACAGGTTCCCTTTAAAGTCTTCACTTTCTGGCAGCTCTCATCTATCTTTGATTTTCTTTTCTCTCTATGCTTCTGTGACTCACTCCTGCCCCATCCCTTAGACTTTTATGTAACATGACACCACCGTGAGCTTCTGTCCATCTTGCTAGCAATAGGAAATATAGGAAGATATTTCAGAGTAAAAATAAAGGAAGGGGAGGAATATAAGAGCCAAAGTAAGTGGAGAAAGAAGTTAATTACTCTAATGAGATATACGTATTACAAAGTTCCATGTATTCACATTTACTATAGATTCAGGAAACTTTAATGAGAAAGTTACATATCATTCAAATGTTTCATTCACTTGTATTGGACTGATGGAAACCAATGTTTCCCATATGAGAAAACTAGTACTATAAACCATACATTATAGTCAAGGGCCTTGCACAGACTTTGCACTGGGGCCCATTAGCTTCAAGTTACGTCATTGTGCACTTGATATGTAATGTACTCCCCCTACGCCATTCACATGGGGCACCTTGGACTCACTGGTCTGTTGATTAGTGGGGGTCCCCACCAATCACTCACTTATCACCTTTCCTGAGGATATGGAATAGACGTCATAAGTGGACTATTCCCTATCATTGTAAGCTATTTCAAACATGTCTACAATAAAATGTTTGAAAAAATAAAAAGTAGCAAAACAAAATTTAAAATTAATAAAATTAAAAGTAGAAAAAATAACTAGAAAAAAAGCAATTTAACAAAAAAAAAAAGCTAATTTAACAATTATGCAGGTTTAGTATCCCCCAAAAACAGGGAGCTGAACCCCACCATGAAAGTGCAGCATTCTCCTCCCCTTCATGCTAAATGAAAGATATTTCCATGGATAAGGGTGATGCCACACCTGGCATTTTTGGTCCTTTTTAAGCATGTGTTTTTAGTCCGTTTAAAAACGCATCAGTTTTTGACCGTTTACCGTGCGTTTGGCTGCTTACAACCTGTTTATCTATTAAGATAAATGGGTAAAATGGACAAAAACGGTCAAAAACGGATGCGTTTTAAAAACGCATACGTTTTTAAAACTCATGCATTTTTAAACGGACATGTTTTTGCTCCGGGTGGCCATGAAGCCCCCACCTACCGTATTTTTCATACACGTGATGGAAAAATGTTGCAGAAAGCTGGTGTAAATACAGAGACGAGTTTACTCCCAATATATCGACGGTGAAAGCAAACTAAAGGTCTGTTCACACCTCAGTTATTTCATCAGTCATTGAATGTAATAATAAATGATACCTGGTTTACAGCTGTATTGTAGTATCAGTTCCCCTCTGTCCAGTGACCCCGCGCGCAGTTGTTCATCTTGACTTATCTAATTTCTTGTCCCATTCTGGAAAATAATAGGGTTTATCCTCAGGGTCCAAAAACAGAACCGTTCAGTCAACAATTCTTAAGATCCGATGACGCTGCCCGGTTCTGTTGCTTGACATCTTTGCTGATCCACACGAAAAAAGGAATCTGGTTCTTTCTGAGTGGTCACTTTGACATGGATTATGATGAGTGTAAAGAGGATTACAGCGAGAGCCATCTGTAGGACAGATAATTAACTAATAGGGTTAGTGAGACCATTTCCTCCCTCTGCTCAGAGACTTCTCATCATGTATAGGCCTGTTTTATTATTATTATTATTTATTGTCCGTCATACAGTATAGAAAACTGTCATCTCCAATATACACTATGAGAATATACTATTTGTATTATGCTACATTATACATTTGTCACCTAAGTGTATAGTATTACTTCTATTGAAGTCACTTTTGGCAATAATTAGATTATATAGTAAAGCCTGTACTTTACTCCAGAGCTGCACTCACTATTCTGCTGCTGGTGCAGTCACTGTGTACATACATAACATTACTTATCCTGTACTGATCGTGAGTTACATCCTGTATTATACCCCAGAGCTGCAGTCACTATTCTGCTGCTGGTGCAGTCACTGTGTACATACATGACATTACTTATCCTGTACTGATCCTGAGTTACATCCTGCATTATACTCCAGAGCTGCACTCACTATTCTGCTGGTGCAGTCACTGTGTACATACATGACATTACTTATCCTGTACTGATCCTGAGTTACATCCTGTATTATACCCCAGAGCTGCACTCACTATTCTGCTGCTGGTGTAGTCACTGTGTATATACATGACATTACTTATCCTGTACTGATCCTGAGAATCCAGAGCTGAGAACGCGCCGCTGGATCGCGAATGGACCGGGTAAGTAAATCTGCCCCATTGTCTTCTGATAAGTTAGCAGATGTATGGAAACATCTGCAGTGTGTTCTTCACTGAAGAACACATTGCAGATGTTTCCGTACATCTGCTAACTTCACACATATTGTTCTTCACATACTACTACACGGCAGCTGCTGACGACTCAGCTCGGGTTACACGGGGTGCCGGCTGTAACTAACAGCCGACACCCCAATGTAACACCCGCGGTCGGAGTCGGCTCCTATCGCGGGTGTTTACCTGTTAAATGCTGTGGTCAGTGCGACTGGGGCATTTAAAATGCCTATGGGGGTCCATGTAAGAGCCCGCCATCGCCTCCTACAGCCACCATGCCACCTAATGGCACAGCCATTTATCAGGAGAGCTTTGATAACCAGGCAGAAATTAGACAATTTGGGTGGAATTTATGAATCCACTTGCACCAAAATGGGGGCGTGGCTTTTTAAAAGCCCTTCAGGACATAGCCAGTTTATAGCTTGACATGTGTTGCTTTTTATGGATATAACGCAGCAATTTTGAGATTGTTTTTTAGTCACATGTTGTACTTCATTTTAGTGGTAAATTTTGGCTGATAAGTTTTGCAGTTATTTATAAGAAAGATTTAAAAAATTGAGAATTTTTTGAAAAATTTACCATTTTCAAAATTCTAAATTATATCGTTTGCAAACTGATAGTTTCACTACCCAATATAGTGACTAAATAGCATTACCTATATGTCTCCTTTATGTTTTAAAAATGTTTGGATATTTTATTTAGATGTCAGGCGACTTACAAATCGAACACCGGTTTTCCGTATTTTCAAGGAGATTTCAGAATTTACTTTTTTGGGGATCATTCTGTAATTTGTTTTCTGGCTACCCAAAAATAATGTCCCCCTCATCCCTGGAGGCAGGGCAGGCAGTGTATTCAGTGTAACCATTAGCAGAACATCCATAGAAAGTACTGACTGTGCAATAACTTGTTCTATTACTGTAACTTTTTGACATTTTGACATCACGTGTCAATATTTTTCTTTTAATTTCTGATAATTTTAGCATTTATGGTGTTTTCGGCTTTCAATCCTCCATCTATCAAATTATGCACTTAAAAATATGAATCTGCTGTGGCCTGTGGGCGGCTGAGTCACGCTAATCCCTGAACTCCCTCAAATTATTGAAAAGCCAGTGGCTGTGTCACGGCTCATTGCTGAATTGGCTCCTTGCTGGGTGTGAATTTCATTTTGGCTTCTCTGCCCCTGCATTTACCAGGGAATACGAGAGGAGCATCCAGGATGAGATGTACAATAAAGGTAACAGGAGTAAAATGGGATGGTGCTTGTAGTGTTTGTACAGAGCAGTGCGTAGCTAGTTCCTAGCCCAGTAAATAAAGTAAAGGGGCTTTCACAAGGGGTTTCACCCACAGCTTCAGAAGTCAGAACGGTTGCAGTGATACCTGCAGGTGAGCCACAGCAAAAACTGTGGAATATTTTACGGTGGCTCAGTGGTTAGCACTACAGCCTTGCAGCGCTGTGGTCCTGGGTTCAAGTCCCATCCAGGTCAACATCTGCAAATAGTTTGTATGTTCTTTCCGTCTATGCATGAGTTTCCTCTGGGTCCTCCGGTTTCCTCCCTCACTATAAAACATACTGGTAGGTTGATTAGATTGTGAGCCCCATTGGGGACAGGGACTGATGTGACAAGCTCTGTGCAGCGCTGCGTAATCTGTGTGCACTATATAAATAAAGGAATTATTATTAATTATTACATGTGGATAGTTCCTAAACTCAAGCATTTCGGTCAGTGGTGGCCAACCTTCCAAGATCAAGGGGGCACATTTATTATGTAGTCTCCACCAGAATTCTCCACATAAATACTGGTTGCACATGTTATTACAAAGTGTCCGCACCAGTGTTGTGTGGCGGGTGTGCAGAGTATGCCGCAACACAAACCTACGCACAGAAAGGGGCTTTACACAGGGGCGTACTCCCACCGGCCATCACATTTATGTTGGCAAGAAATGTGTCACGAGCTCCAGTCTCCGTGAATGTGTTACCGGTTGCATAACAGTAAGGCTACACTACACTTAGTGTTGGGGTACGGTGGCAGCACAGCGAGGTCTTGGCAGGGTTTATCTTTTCTAATGGGGTGTTGTCTTCCCAAAGTATTAATGAAGGGTAACTGTGGTGGGTGCATTGGCAGTCTGGAGAGATTTTGGTAACTGCTGTAAGGTAATTGCCGGAGTGTAAGGAGTGCACGCTCCTGAGATGTTTCTCCTATACCCCCTGTAGTCCCTGCAATGGGAGCCTTTCACTGACAGCGCAATTATGGGACATATTCTAATGTTCATAGCTGTCTGGCTTCAAGTCTGCAATAAATTGTGTATGAATGAGAGCTCTGACTGCACTGCCTAACTAACTATGGCCTTTATGTGTGCCCTGCCTCTGGATGCTGACAGCTAGTGAAGCCAGAGCAGCAATCAGACAGCGTCAGCCTCCAGAGGTAGGACAGCTTTCCTGCTGAGAGTGCGGTGTAAACCTATCTTACTACGGTTAGTGGCCACTGCACCCCTGCCGCAGCTCATGTAATCCTTAAACAATTTTCCGCACCAGTCCCATGCAGAAAATTTTCAACGGATACTAACTGTGCCCATATGTATAAGAGGACAGGTTCACTTCTTGTATAAGGGGATGAAGGAAACATTGGGGCACATTTACTTACCCGGTCCAGTCGCGATCCAGCGGCGGGTTCTCCGTCGCTGATTCGGGTTCTGCCGGGATTCACTAAGGTCCGTGCGCCGATATTCACCAGGTGTCGCTGCTGCGCCAAGGTCCGCCGGAGTTCACCTGCTTTTTTCTGGTGTATGTGAGTGCTTGATCTTGCGACACAAATGGCTTTTTAAATTCTGTGGTTTTTCCGAATCCTCCGGGTTGTCCGGTGGCCACGCCCCCCGATTTCTGTCGCGCGAAAGTCGGCGCGATTGCGGCAAAAATCGATCGCGTGCGCCACAATCCCGTGAAATACAGCGCAAAGCGGAAATATTCGGGAAAAACCCGACGGATTCGTGGCTGCGGACCCTTAGTAAATGTGCCCCATTATCTGAGGAAATAGAGATAAAGACATAAAAACAAGATTGCAAATTGTATCTTTTGTCAGTGGCAACGTAACTTCAGAACTTCGGAAATCAGAGGGAAGTGCTAATCCATTGATAATGAATTCCAAAATTCTGCTGACACTTAGTAGACACGAGCACAGCCTGGTCTGTGGTGTGCGTGGGTGCAGGCCAGTAACATTATCCATCAATGCAGCCTATGGTCTGCTTTTCTGCATTACAGGCCTCATGCTGGGTAAAACATAGAATTTTATATTTGCTGTAAATTGGGACAGAAATAAACTGAAAATGTTACCTTTGTAAAGGAGGGTAATAATAAATGTTCCCCTCTCCCCCAGCATCTGGTAGCTGAGCAACACAGTTATATAGTCATATAATTTGTGTAGAAAATACTCCTATTGCCAATGTGTAATGATCATAGAGACTGAAGCAGATTTACTAATCGTCAGACTGTGTGTGAAAGGCTCAGGGGTGGGATTACAATTTTTAACACTAGGCTCCAAACTTAAGGAGCGAATCTGTATGACCACATGCCTTGCCAGGCGCACAGTTTAGAGATACAAGTTAATCCATTATATACTTGCTACGATACCATGTTATTGTTTTAGTATTGTCCAGGTAACGAGTTTTATATGATTTGTCTTGTACTTTCCAATAAATGTTTATTGACTTTAAACTTAAGGAGCGAGAAGTTCGCCATGTAACACGATGAAAAAATGATACCTACTCTAATAAACAATTCCAATATTTAAAATGCACTCATTATCTCATTTATCTAAATCTTCATGTATCTTAAAGCAATTTCTACGAAAATCTGGGGGGCATGGCCGAAAGATAACCCGACGGATGCGGAGAAACCGCCGCATTTTTTTTAAAAAAAAGTGTTGCGGGACACGCGATTACCTTCACTCAGCCCGGCTCGGTGAACTCCAGTGCGTTCCGATGCTCTTCAGCGCAGCAGCGACACCTGGTGGACGTCGGAGGAACCTCATTAGTGAATCGCCGGAAGACCCGAAGCCACCGCAGAGAACGCACCGCTGGATCGCGAATGGGCCGGGTAAGTAAACCTGCCCCAATGTAATGACAAAATGGGGCGCAACAACAAGGGGCGTAACATTCCAAAAGAGCACAAAATAGACGCAAAACAGCCATTACGTAGCAACATATGCGCAAAAACACCAACAGCAAGGGAAAAAAATAATGATAAATGACCCCCATTGTATTCATAAAAAATATTTGTAATCATTACAGTCTGTGGTGAAAACAGGGACATGTGGAATAAGCCCCGGTATATCATCAGGACCATCTGTAATACTATGGAAGATCTCAGGTTGCCAATCCCTGTTACTGACAATTTTGTAAGGTAAATGATTTGATTACCTCAGATGTTAAAAAGTCATAGATTTGTGCTGCAGGACTGAACCTGTTTTTGATGTATCACTGTTATCCATAGACATTGTCAAAAACCATAATGATTTGCCTGGGGAGGTCTATCGATAGACATAGTATTAAGAGTAATCATAACACAACTAATGCCATCATTTCATCAGGATGGAAACCTTCCCCTCATTACAAGTTTCAATGTTGTAGTGAAAAGATATGGCTCATGTTATTTGTCTTAGGAGAGGAATTACATTACGCAACATTGTATCTGATTATGACTGAATCAGTGCGTTAAGTGAAACTCCCTTTAAAGGGGTTGTCCCATTGCCATAAAGAATCAGCTCACTCAGTGTGGCCAAAAGACACAACACTTAGGCTACATTCTCATCATTGTGTACGCCAGGAAACCCCCCACACTTATACACTGAATGTATACGAACACATATACCAACATCCTAATTGCCTCTGCAAAGTATACGTCGCATACTATGGGAAACACAAAATGGAAAGACTTAGAAAGCTACATCATTCCATCCCGCTCCCTCCTGTTGAGTGAGATATACACTCAGCAGAGGCCATAGTAGCATATTGAAGACGGATGCAAAGTATTTCACCCACCCTGGCCTAAGCTGTGCGTATGCTGAATGAGGTCCCCAGTGATGTCACAGTCCATATAAGGACAGTTATATCACTGGGGGAAACACCCAGAACATTCAGTGTCTGCTGACCATGTTCACTCATTCTCTCGCTTTCAGAGCGGAGGAGGTGGGACAGGAGGACTAGAAGCATTGGTGAGCTATGTGCTGCTGCTGGACCAGGGGGTCATTAAATATTGAATATAGAGGGTGATATCTTTGGCATTGAGTTTGATGATTCTTGCTACTTTTTGGAAAAAAAAAAAGTCTTGAACTACCAATACCATCCTATTGCTTATGACATCTCAGGACTTTTTTTGTGCATAAAAATTGCAGCTTTTTATTGCGATTGTGCAAAAAATTTTGATTTTAAAGATACAAAAAAAGGTGATGGAACAACACTTTGTAGGATCAAGTCCACTTGAGAATAGCCCCATGGAAGAGCTGAAATGTCATGTCTTTATCGGTGAATAAAGAAATCTTCATTTTTGAAAGCAGTGCTGCCTCCATCGAGTTTGTTTTAAAGATATACTGTATTGGGTGCAACACTGAAAACACCTCACAGACTTCCTGCTCTACATCTATTGGCTAAGGTTACACCTCACAGACTTCCTGCTCTGTGACTATTGGCTAAGGTTACACCTCACAGACTTCCTGCTCTGTGACTATTGGCTAAGGTTACACCTCACAGACTTCCTGCTCTGTGACTATGGGATAAGGTTACACCTCACAGACTTCCTGTCCTGTGTCTTTTTGGCTAAGGTTACACTGAAGTTATACCTTAAACCTTTATACTTTCCAGAGAAATCTAAAATTTCACACATTTATTTTTCCAAAAATGTCAATGTTACTGTGTTGTTCAACCAATTTCTATCCCCCATTAGCCTATATATGTCTTATTTAATGGCAATGCCCTATTATCTTATTGGTTCCTGTGCAAGTTGAGGCATGTAGTTGTCTTTCAGAAAAAAAAGTTTCCAAAACATTTCTGCAAATTTAATTTCTCCTGTCATATCAAGGCATTTAAAATCCATCATTCAACTCATCAGTCAACTCATATTTCATAATTGGCAAGAGCTTAACCGATTCCTCCTGACTCTGCAGCATTATATTGTGAAGGTTTTTATTTTTTTGTGAATTTTTTTTTTTTTGTAGTACAATGCAACAACAGCCAGCAGCATATTTATGTTTGTAGGAGGCAATGGGAATAGAACCACGACCAATGCAAACAGAAAGGAGGTGTCCTGAGAGTCTGCACGAAAATCTACAAATCTAAAGAGCCACAGACCTTTTCCATTTTGCATTTCGGTTTTTTACTCCCCACCTTTCAAAAACCATAAGTATTTTATTTTTCCCTTTACAGAGATGTAGGGGGTTATTTTCTGATGAACACATTAGAGGTCATTTACTAAGGCCTGAATCGTCTTTTTCGAAAACTACCGTTTTGCGCCAAATTGCCCCAGGTTTTTGGCGAACGTGATCGGATTATGGTGCATCGGCGCCGGCATGTATGCAACGGAAATTGGGGGTGTGGCCGTAGGAAAACCTGACGGATTCAGAAAAAACGCTGTATTTAAAAAAAAATGTGCCGCTTGACACGCACTTACATGCACCCAGCCTAGCTTGGTGAACTCCGGCGGACTTCAGCGCAGCAGCGACACCTGGTGGACATCGGGCGCACTACCTTAGTGAATCGCCGGAAGAAACGAATCAGCGTCGGAGAACCCGCCGCTGGATCGCGAATGTTCCTTAGAGTTCACAGAAAGTGTATTGTCCGACTCCAATGCCCTCTGCCGCGATTCACTAGGATCGTGCGCCCGATATCCTGCATGTGTCGTTTCCCCGCTCAGGTCCCCGGAGTTCATCTTCTTCTTGCTGGTGCATTTCACCTTCTTCTTCCTGGTGCATGTAAGTGCATTGTCTTGCAACACAATCACAATTTGAAAGTTAAATCCCGCACTCAGTCCGAATCAGTTGGATCGTACGATGGCCCGCCCCCGATTTCTGTGCCAAAATCCGATCACATGCGACACATTTCCAGCGCAAACCCATGTTAAATACCTGTCAAAGCTGCGCAAATCTGTAAAACCGTGAACAGTCCGACGAAAGTGCAATCCGCGACCCTTAGTAAACGAGCCCCATTATGCTTTCTAGTGACGTGCGGTGAGGTTAGAAAACAAAATCAGGACGATCATGGAGATAGCAGATTTACTGTATATAGTTTTGTGACAACATTTTGGGCACTTGTAAGACCTTTAAATCACTTTGTATTAAAAATTATATGGCAATAAATGTTTAGATTTGGACATTTTGGTTTCATTTTTTTACAGTATGTAATAAATATATTTTATATATTATGTTATATTATTATACTTTATCATATTTTATTTTGTTAGATGGTGTGCATGACCTGATGTAATCAGAATTCTTAACAATCTGCCAGGAATTGCAATTATTTACCCCTTTATGCCATCTCTACACCTAGTGGGCAAGGAGGGACGTGAAGTGCCTGGCAGGGGGCCGACGTGGGGCACTGCAGTCCCTCACCTGCACACTCTCTGTAGCCTGTGACTGCTCGGGCCTGAATGATCTTTGGTAATAGCGCGATTCAGAATTGTATGACAACGCAGTCCGTATCTGACATATTATATATACATATAATATATATTATATTAAATGTACCCCTGTGTGTTGTCTAGTTTTTTAATTTATTTATTTATTACAATTGCAAATAACACGGCTTACACAGCCGGAAAGTATAAGATACACTCAAAAAGGAGAGAGGGTATGATAAAGGACACAATAGTCATCACAACATTATCATACCCACACCTCCTGCAACCCCCACCCTCCCACAACAAATGCTGTTGTCCACTCCAACCAAACACTCACAACAGAGAAATTTGTGTTAGACCATTATAGAATGTTATAGAATAACATGTAGTATATTTAAAACATTCCTAAAGGTTTTGACATGCTGCCAAAGGTTGATGATTTTGTTTTTTTCATTCAGGGGGTCTGATTGTAAATAAACTGATTTTGGGAAAGTGTAACAGCAGTCTTGAATGAAAGCCATTGTCGCCTCTGCAAATAAACATAGGGGGGCATCCATTAAATAAAAAATATTAGCGCTGCAGTAGGTTCAAAGGTTAATATATGGGGCACATTTATCACAGATTGCAAACTCCGCATTAGGGGGCCGGCAAACTGGGCATTTGCCCAGGGCCCCCTGTCCTAAAGGGACCCCCTGCTTGTGGACTTTTGTGGGCAGTGGATGTATTGCTCTTTAATACCCCTTGGTTGAATGCCCAGGAGAAGGTGCTTATCATCTATCTCCTGTCTATATATCTATCATCTATCTCCTGTCTATCTATCTATCTATCATCTATCTGTCTAGTTATCTATCTCCTGTCTATCTATCTATCATCTATCTGTCTAGTTATCTATCTCCTATAATTTGTCTGTTTCTTATCTACTGTATATATCTGTCTAACCATTTAGCGATCTAGCTTTTTGTCTATCTATTTATCGACCTATCTATTATCTATACATCTATCAATCCCCAACGATCTTCTATCTCTCTTCTACTGTATCTATCTCTCATATCTACTTATCTATATATAATCTATTTTATATTTCTGCATCTATAAATCTATCATCTATCTATAAAACTATATAATCTTTCATATTTATCTTCTATCATCAATCTAAATATTTGTCTATCTTCTATTATTATTATTATTATTATTATTTATTTATAGAGCGCCATTAACTCCATGGTGCTGTACAATCAGTATAGGGTTCACATACATTACATTAAGACAATGATTTGGGTGCTTCTGCGACCCACGTCCCGGGTCGCAGGCGCACCCGTGCCCCTCTCTATGGTGCCTGTTCCCCCGGGCTCACTAAACTCTCCATGCTCCTGCTCCCATCCCAGGTTCCCAGCACGCACATCCCTGTGTCCTAGGGTGTGCGCACCAGCGCGTAGATTTAAAAGGCCAGTGCACCACTGATTGGCACTAGCCATATTCTGGAACTGAATAAAAGCCGTCCTCTCCCAGCATTCCCTGCCGATCTTCATGCTATAAGAGAAAGCTCTTTTAACGTGTGGGAGGTTCCGGGCTATGCAGTCGGTCGCCAAGGGCCACAGGCAGGGCCGCAATTTTGTCCTCCATCGAGAGGGATCAGTCCTTTATTCAGGTTGAAAAGAACACTCCAGTCAACACTGATTCATTGAATAATCCATGGTGCAGGGCCTAAAGGGAGGAGCAAGGTTCTAGGCAGTGGCGTAACTAGAAGCTGATGGGCCCCAGTGCAAAGTCTGTGCCGGGCCCCCGACTATAATGTATGGTTTATAGTAATAGTCTTCTCATATGGGAAAGTGACACCATAAGGGCCCCCTAAACCTCTTGGGCCCAGGTGCGATCGCAACCTCTGCACCCCCTAAAGTAACGCCCTGGTTCTAGGAATACAATGAAAATGAGTCCTGCTCCTCCCAGCACATATTATTCAGCTTTGACTGGAAGGTTTCTTTAACAACTGCTGTAAACTGAAATCTGGATCAGATCTACAACAAAAAAGTAGCAATTTGCAGACTTAAAATCCGACACCAGTTAATATATTGGCTCCTACATATTAGCGATCGGTGGGGGTCTTAGAGCCAAGCCTCTGCATGACCACTGGTGCAATGTGCCAATAACAACATTATACAGGCAGCCCCCGGGTTACGTACAAGATAGGTTCTTTAGGTTTGTTCTTAAGTTCAATTTGTATGTAAGTCGGAACCGTATACTTTATGATTGTAACCCCAGCCAGATTTTTTTTTGGTCTCTGTGACAATTGGATTTTAAAAATGTTGGATTGTCATAAGAACCAGAATTAACACTAAAGCTTCATTACAGACACCTTTTACAGCTGATTATTGAAGTCTAAGGCTAAAGTACAGTAAATTACCAATTACCAGAGGTCCGTTTGTAACTAGGGGTTGTATGTAAGTTGGGTGTTCTTAAGTAGGGGACTGCCTGTATAGAATAATAGGTCCCTTTAAAATGAAACACAAATAAATAACCTTTATATAATAAGTAATTCTTAATAAGTAGATGTAAAATAATGAGATGATGAGTCAATATTATCTCAGTGATGAAAGTCAATCATCCAATTACCATGAAAATCAATTCACACTAAATAAATGATATATTTATATAAAGTAATTGCTACATATAATTACCGTATATTTACTAGGAAATAATAAACATGAGCATCATTGCTGAAAGGAAATGCATTGTTTACCTTTCATGACAAAGAAACATTCAATCCTTAAATCTCAATATTTTATAACCATGTCCATATTCTAATAGTAGTGAATACTCATCCAGCACCAAGGAACATAGATATTCATGGCATGTCTACCATCTCCTGGGAATTTGTATTTCCAGGTAAAGCTGGTCATACATTTTCAGTAGTTGTTTGCATATTCGGCAGATAGCTATTCCTCCAAAATTCTTTATATATACATAGTGGGTCCAATTGAGCAAACATATGTTCTGAAGGGAAGTCATCCAGTCCAAGCACAAGAGGTTGCAGATTGTCAGAGCAATTCAACATGCCCAATCGCTTTCTCTCCTGGCCCCTTACCGATGTGTGATGCATATGTAAGTCACACGACGGCTGCAGGTGTATGGAGAGGGCTCTTCATACATTCAGCAGCAGCCGATGTGTGACCCGCAGATAAACTCAATACAGTATTGACCCCTCTCCATATTAGCGGGGGTGTTTGCTACAATATGCAGCAATTTACAATTCACACATTCACAAATGTGCAGATGGGAAGGAGATTCATTTTGAGCTGTCAATTTTCCCTATAGGATTAAGCAGTTTTTTATATGTTGACTGCACATATATAGGGTCTTTGGGAGCATTTTTTTTATTAATTACTTTATTTTTTATTTAAAAAAACATTTTTGTTACTTTTTTTTTACTTTTTCCACTATGGGGCATGAACAAGTAATCGTTCGATTGCTAGTTCATTATAATATCCTGCTATACTAATGTATTGCAGGGTATTATCAGCAATCACATAGGCTGACACTGTGTCTGTGAGGTCCTGTCTGTGACAAGATCACACAGGCATTTACTATAGAGAGCCCTGGGGCTGCCATAGTATTGTTCGGCACCCCACAAGAAGGCTGCAAGGGGGCTGATCATGCCAGCAGGCATTTAAATGCATTGAACGGGTTGACACTCCATGTCGGAGCTCACTCCGACCGTGGATGTTACACAGAGAGTGTTTCCTGATGACGGATCAGCCCCGGTGATGAGCTCAACCCGACATCAGCTCCTTGACATACAGGTAGTTGTCACGGGTGCTCCCGTGCCCCATGTTTCGGGTCGCAGGCTCACCCTTTCCTCTCTCTGTGCTCCAGCCCGGCCCCAGCTCCACTTACCTGGCCCCTCTCCGGCGGTCGTGTGCGTGCATCCCCATCTCCTAGGGCACACGCACACCGGCTCCCAAAGGTTTAAAGGGCCAGCGCACCATTGATTGGTGATCTTTATGCCTAGTGCCTTTGAGAAAGCTTTGTTCCTGATGCCCAGTGCTTGTGTTCTGAATTCCTGTTGTGACCCGGTACCGTTTCTGACTACACTCCTTTGCTACCTGCCCTGACCTTCTGCTTCGTCCCCGTCTCCGATCCTGTACTGCTTGTCCTGACCTCCTGCCTGTCCCTGACTACGATTCTGCTCAAGG
Source organism: Engystomops pustulosus (assembly GCA_019512145.1). Classification (NCBI taxonomy): domain Eukaryota; kingdom Metazoa; phylum Chordata; class Amphibia; order Anura; family Leptodactylidae; genus Engystomops; species Engystomops pustulosus. The sequence goes on along the minus strand of CM033643.1, from coordinate 127,332 downwards.
TCTCTATACCTGGCCTTGGGCCACCACCACGGACAAAGTCGCACCTATGAAACAACCTGGTGGTACCACACCTCAACAAGTCCAACCTGCTTTGTGGCGGGCTCTGGTGAAAACCGCGTACCACTTAGACTCCGGTCCCAATTGTCGGCTTACGTCATCGTCTGCGGTGATCCAGTGGGTCCACTACCCCTGGTGCCTGACAGTAGTGACACAGCAGGGTGGTCTCAGACTTCTCTCTTTTTCCTCCAAACATAACGATGGTCATTATGGCCAAATAGTCACATTTTAGTTTCATCAGACCTCATGACATATCTCCAGATATTAAGGTCTTTATTCCTTTGCATTTGCTTTTTTGTGTTTCTTTTCGAGTAATGGCTACTTCCTGACGCGTCTTTCAGCCCATGTGAATACAGGACTTGTGCCACTGTGGATAATGACTCTTACCAGCTTCAGCGCATTCAAGGGGGCTTTGGCTTTTGTTCTTGGGTTGATCTGCACATTTTGAACCAAAGCACATTTCTGATTGGTATGAGTGTTTACTTGTTTGTACAAATGAACGAGGCACCTTCAGGTTTCTGGAAATTGCAACCAAGGATGAACCAGACTTGTGCAAGTCCTCAATTCTTTTCCTAATGCCTGACTGATTTCTCTAGACTTTTCCATGATTTTACACAAAGAAGCAGTGTGCTTAAGTTGTGCCTTCAAATACATCCACTGGGGTGTCTCTAATTAACTTGTATGTTGCCATTAAACCAGAAGCTTCCAAAGACATGACGTCGTCATATGGACTGTCCTAAATTGTGTAAAGGCATAATAATCTTAGTGTATGTCAACTTCTGACTTTGCATAAAGTAATCAAAATGCCTTAAAATTTTCTCTTTCATTATTCTGGCATTTGGCAAATATATATAATTTTGGTAATCCTAATTGACCTAAACCGTAAAGGTTAATTCTGAGTTCATGTCAGTGAAAAAAAACATCATATTTGTCTTTTGTATAGTGTATGGAAACTTCTGGTCTTACCAGTAACATACAGTGGGTACGGAAAGTATTCAGACCACTTTACATGTTTCACTCTTTGTTTCATTGCAGCCAATTGGTAAGATCAAAAAAAACTACTTTTACTTACTTTTTATTTTGTGTTTAATTAAACTGATTGGACTTGATTAGGAAAGGCCACACCTGTCTATATAAGACCTCACAGTGCATGTCAGAGCACATGAGAAAGAAAACAAAACAAAAGAACTATTGCAGCACTCAAGGTTCCTAAGAGCACAGTGGCCTCCATAATCCTTAAATAGAAGAGGTTTGGGACAACCACAACTCATCATCGACCTGATCTTCCAGCCAAACTAAGCAGTTTTGTGAGAAGAGCCTTGGTGAGAAAGTTAAAGAGGACCCCAAGATCACTGTGGCTGAGCTCCAGAGATGCAGGAGGGAGATGGAGTCACCTATCACTGCAGCCTCCAGCAGTCGGGGCTTTATGGCAGAGTCTGGAAGCTTCTCCTCAGTACAAGACGTATGAAAGCCGCATACAGTGTGCAAAACACATGAAGGATCCCGGACTATGAGGAATAAGATTCTCTGCTCTGATGAGGTGAAGATTGGACTTTTTGGTGTTAATTATAAGCGGTTGAGAAAACCAGGCACCGCCCATCACCTGTCAAATCCAATCCCAGCAGTGACACATAGGGGGCAGCATCAGGCTATGGGGGGGACAGGACTGGGTGTAATGGAAGGAAATATGAATGCGGCCAAGTACAGAAATATCCTGGATGAGAACCTCTTCTAGATGCTCTGGGCCGAACCTTCCAACAAGACAAAGCAGAGGCTTCAGAACATCTCTGTGACCATTCCTGACTGGCCCAGCTAGAGCCTGGACCTTAAAGCCCAACTTAGCATCTCTGGAGAGACCTGAAAATGGCTTCCACCAACGTTCACCATGCGACCTGAGGGAACTGGAAAGAATCTTCAATGCAGAGGCGGAGGATCCCCAAATCCAGGGGTGATATATTTGTTGCATCTTCCCAAGAAGACTCCTGACTGTACTAGCTCCAAAGCTTCTACTCATCACTGAGCAAAGGGGCTGAATACTTATGACCAGGGTCTGAATACTTATCACCAGGGGCTGAATACTTATCCCTGGGGGCTGAATACTTATGACCAGGGTCTGAATACTTATGACCAGGGTCTGAATACTTATCCCCGGGGGCTGAATACTTATCCCCGGGGGCTGAATACTTATGACCAGGGTCTGAATACTTATCCCCGGGGGCTGAATACTTATCCCCGGGGGCTGAATACTTATGACCAGGGTCTGAATACTTATGACCATGTGATATTTCAGTTTTTCTTGCTTAATACATTAGAAAAATATAAAAATTTCTATTTTTTTCTGTCAAGATGGGAGCGGAGTTTTCATTAATGAGCAAAAAAAATTACTTTCTTGATGTTACCAATTGGCTGCAAGGAAACAAAGAGTGAAACATTGAAAGGGGTCTGAATACTTTCTGTACTCTCTGTATTTCTATGAACTTTCACAGTAAACCTAGATTCCTAGAAGACTGTGCTGCATGGATCATGCAGTGTTACCATTGTTACTTCTACCTCAAACAGGAGGTACACTTAAGGGCTAGGTAACCTGCACTTAGCTCAGGGGAGTGTTGAGACACGTTCATTAATGCATTTAATGTTTTGATGTCATACAATGTGTTTGCAGACACTAAATGAACATTTCCCTTAGAGCACCACTGACTTTCTACTGTATTATAGCACTCCTCCAGTGCTGCAGGCACCATATAAATTGATGAAGCACAAACCCTAATCACAAAGCCTGTGAGGACAGGTCCAACATTATTTTTTTCAGTGTCACACAGTGAGTAAGAAATCTACTGTTCTATTGTATGTCTAAAAGTATGTTCCCCATCGAGCACCATTTTATAGTTTATAAATAGAATTAGTCTACATTCATCATGATTCACTTCGGAAAAAAATATAACTTATTTTGTACCAATCCATGGTTAATGCCTCCAGAGCTGCACTCACTATTCTGCTACTGGTGCAGTCACTGTGTACATACAGACATTGCCTATCTTGTACTGATACGAGTTACATACCTGTATTATCACCCAGAGCCTCACTCAACGTATTCTGCTACTGGTGCAGTCACTATGTCATACAGACCATTACTATCCTGTACTGATCCTGAGTTACATCCAGTATTATACCCCGAGCTGCAATCACATTCTATCGTTGTGCTAGTCCTGTGTACATACATGACATTACTGTCCTGTACGAATCCTGATTACATCCTGTATTATACCCCAGAGCTGCAGCATATTCGCTGTGCGTACCTGTGTTACATACATACATATTACTCTCGTACTGATTCTGAGTTCCATCCTGTATGATACTCCAGAGCTGCACCACATATTCTGCTGCTGGTGCGTCACTGTGTACATACATGACATACTTATACTTTCTTATCCTGAGATTAAATCCTGTATTTATACCACGAGCGTCAATCACTATTTGCTGGTGCAGTCCACTGTGACATTAATGTACATGTTATCCGTTACTGATTCTGAGTTACAACAATCCTGTATATTACTCAGAACGGTTCACTCCTATTGCTGCTGGTTGCAGTCACTGTTACATACATACATTAACTTACCTGTCTGATCCTGAGTTCTCGTATATCTCCAGAGCTTGCCTCACTATTTGCGTGCTGGTGCAGTCAAGTGTACTACATGACATTACTTATCTGACTGATCCTGAGTTACTCTGATTATACTCCAGAGACTGCACTCACTATTTGTGCTGGTGCAGTCATTGGTACATAATGACATTTACCTGTACTGATCTGAGGTTAATCTTATTATACTCCGAGCTGCCTACTATCTCTGCTGGTGCAGTCACTGTGTACATACACTGACATACCTCATCCGTAACTGATTCCTGAGTTACATCCTGGATTACCCACCAAGAGCTCACTCATATTCTGCTGTGGTGGGTCCTTGTACATACATGAAGCATTACCTATCGTCCTGTACTGTCCTGAGTACATCTGTATTAGTCCCCTAGCGTGCATACATTTCTGCTGCTGGTGCAGTCACGTTACATGAAGACATTACTATCCTGTACTGATCCTGAGTTACATCCTGTATTATACCCCAGGAGCTGCAATCACTTTCTGCTGGTGCCATTCACGGTGTACATAACATACTTACTTATCGGTATTGATCCTGAGTTACTCATGTATTATACTCAGGCTGCCCCCACTATCTTTGCATGGGGCAGTCCTGTGTACATACATGACAACAATATTTGTTACTTGTTGTGATCTATATAGCAGTGATGGCAAACTCTTGTTAGAGCTTGAGTGCCCAAAATGCAACCAGGACCCACTTAATTTATGCAAAGTGCCAACACAGCAATTTCAGTTTAAATTCTAATCTATTTGCTCTGTGCTAACCACAGCTGTCAGGTCCCAGGACACCAATATGTTGACCAGAAGTGGGAAAATTCACGCTTCCCTTGACACCCCAATGAACAGGATGATTGGTTGGGCCAGAGCAGGAACTTCATGATACCAAGATTTCTGACCATTCCAGCCTTTTCTCCTGCAATCTCAGATGACCCAGATGCTTAAGCCTGGGCTCCTGGGCCTGCCGAGGGAGGACCCTCAAATCCGGTATTGTGAATTCTGGTGGGAAACAGCCGAGTGCCCAACTGAGAGGGCTCAGAGGCCACCCTTGGCACCTGTGCCATAGGTTCGCCACCACTGCTATAGTAACATGTAATCATTTTTATGGGTTTATTACGTCCCATAATATGAGTAATGCAGAAGTTAGTCACATTATATAATATATATTATATATATATATATATATAGAATTTATATATATAAACACCCATGAGCTTGGCGCGTCCATATTGTCCTGATTGGGCATGATGACACTAGACTATTGAACCCTGATTACTTGAGGCACAGGATCTGACACATTTCGCGCAGTCACATGGAGCTGGGACCTGGGGATTCTTCAGCTTTGATTTCTGAGATATAATGTTGAAGTAACCTTCAACTTCTCACCAGGCTTGTTCTTAATACAGGTTAGGAACGTGGAACCTTCCCGCTCACTAGTGTTTGCACTCCCGAGCCCTGACTTCAAAGCTTCTCCCTTGGAGGACCTCTTCCTGAGTCCAGGGAGCCGGCCCTCTGGAGAGAGCTGTTGGGTTTTGGGACAATGTTAACTTTTGAGTGGAGCCCCCCCTTCTTAGCCAAAACAATACATCTTGTGCTGCTCACATTATCTCATAGCTAAGGTGAGCCTATGTGCATCCTGGCTGCTCTTAAGGCAGGCACACCGAGCTGGGGACACCATCGCACCTGGAATCTCCCTGCAGGAAAATACTCCGACAGGCTTCCTCATTCCTCCTGTTAATCCGAGGGACGAACCAGAAGACGGGGATGGACAATACAATCACATTGATGAGGAGACTAACCTCAGTACTACAGTGTGTAAGGGTCACCCCAGACATTACTTTACTATGATACACACTAGCTGACTACGACGCCCCTATCATCCCATCAATTTCTCGAATATAACTCAAAGAAAGAATGCCAGAGTCTAATTGTAGATTATTCATTCTACCTAAGGAGCATGATTAGGAGGAGATTTAGTTGTTCTTATTATAGTAGTTAGAGTGGTAGTGGTGATTGTGTTTACCTTTACAGCCTGGCATCATTTTTCACTTCCCATGTCATGAGCATTCTCTCTGTAAACCTACAGCATAATACAAAGAAACGATCTTTCACATCTTTATTATATTATAATATATATTATATCTATTATATATATATATATTATATTTTATCCTATCTCATAGCTATCTATATACTCAAAGGAAGTCCATAGTACTGTAAAAATGCTCATGAATGCACTGATATGGGACCAAACCACACTTTTCTCTTTGATGGACTCTATGCTATTATCTATCTATCATCTCCTATCTCTCATCTATCTAGTTTATATGTTGTATTTCTTATCTATCTAATATCATACTCATTTCTATCTCAATTCTCATTATCATCTATCATCTATCTATATATCTGCGTTAATTATAGTCATATCTATCTGCAGTGTTTTTTATATCTGTATACTGTATATGCACATAATCTGTTAAACTGCAGTATGCTCATATCGGCTTATATTTATATATTTCGAGTAACATATTTATCGTTCTATCTACACCTTATTTCAGTCTCAAATCCACTTGGGTTTCTATGCATACTTACATTATTTCTCTCTACGCTATCTATCATGTGATACCATTATTTTATTAATTCCGTCTATTTCTTTATATTCCATCTACTACTCGCATGATAAATACTGTCTTTCTTTTCTATCAGCAGTCCTTCATATTGTGTTTTTGGCTGCTTTGTATATCTTATCTATCAGATGTGTTCTGTTTTTATCTCCCTGATTAGTATATGCTTCATATAGTTTTTGGTTTACGCAATATATTAAAATCTAATGATAACTTTACGGAACTCGTCCTCCTACACAGAACAGATAACGTATCCTCCATCTGTCCTCTGCCTCTCCTCTTATTACTCTGGCACCCCCCCTAAAGGATTTCCAGACAACTTACAAGGCAGACAATGTTTATGAGGCCGGTGCGCGGGGAGCTGAGGCTTGCGGCATGTGACCACCATCCCATAAAAATCCTGTCAACATCATTTTAAGTAAATAAAAACTACCATTTTTATTGAGCTTTACAAAACTGACCAATTAACGAATAATAATTACATTCGTGATGATGGATATAGCGTCAGACGTGCAAAAATACTGTAATAATTAGATAGAAATTAATGCCCTTGTTTAAAAATATAATGATTCATGATTATTTATTTCTATATAAGAGTTATATGCTTATAGAGAGAGAAAGAGAGAGCTGCTGTGTGCGCATTTCCTATTTCCTATCTATCACTATCTACCTTCATTTCATATCTATCTATTAATGGTCTATCTATAAATCTTGTCTCTGTCAATATTCTCATATTTGACCTGCTAGTCAACCACAGTTCCATATCGATCAGATACTTAATAAAAATACCACGCGGAGAATACATCACACCCACATGACCAGCTTCTCTCTACTCATATATCACACATGTTCCGAACGAAGAGACATAAATGCCTCGTCTTCAGAAAGCACTATCTTCTCTTATTTACAATCATCAGGAGACGTCGGTGTCTATGGATTGTATGATATTTCATGTTTCTCTATTGAAATACCAACTTTGTAACAAACAGAGGTGGTAGTTGATCATGACAGAATCAGTTAGTTGAAATGGTTTAAATAGAAGTAGTTGATATCCCCAGCTGATAATCTTAAGCAATTAGGATTTACTTTACAGATCTATGAAATATGTTGAGACATTGACAAATAGAGATTGTCATTAAGAAATAGATAACAGGATAGAAAATAGTATGAACAGATAGCTAGATAGATAGATAATATGTGAGATACTAGATATATAGGATAATCCTAGAGTGTATACGTATATATGAGTTTAACACAAATGAAGATACATGATTAGTTGATGTTAAATATGAGTAGATTTAAACGAAAACAAGACCATATTTTGTATATATAAGATATATCATATATATATAATATTTTTCTATATTAAATATCTATACATATATATTATACGAGAGATGAGAGAGAGGAGAGAGAGAGAATGAAAGATAAAAAAATACACTATACGATCATTAATAAAAGTTGGAAGGTCCAAGGGAGAACATGTTTTAACCACCAGTGAGGTTTGGAAAGGTTGATGTCCACCGAAATGTCGCCACTCTGAAAAATCTCACCTTGGATTCATAATCTGATGTGAATGCTGTCTGCGTCCAATATATAATGACAATACATATACAGAAATGAGTTGGCATACACCAATATGAATGAATACATGCATACAATGGAAAGATCTTACTTTTAGTAAAATTAAAAATAAGAAAAATAAGTAGATAGATGTAACACATAAATACAAGATAAAAATTATAGATATACATCACTCATAAATCACATAATAATGCAAAATAATATATATATAGATACTAATATATATAGGTAGATAGTTGAGCTACTACACACACTATTAGTTTGTATACATATATAGTGTTGGGCAGGCTGTATAATTTTTCTGATATTTATATAATAATGGTGTTTGATCCCAGATCCATCCAAGTACTTTTAAGGAAACTAGAAAAAATACAGATGAAGGGGTAAGGGGTGGACCAATACGAAGCTGGGGTACTGTAACAAGCGTAATACGGCAGATGAAGGTTTGTTTGTTGGGCTGATTCCACCTTCACTCTCTCTTTGGGTTGTGTTGTGCGGCATTGGCTGTACATCCGTGCCCTTCCAAAAAACTAAGATTTCTACAGACTGAAAGTGTAGGGATCTTTTATGCCCGGGTACATGTATCCGCCCCCACTGGCTGTCAGTCTGGAAATCACAGTATTTGAGGTGACAGTATCCCACAAGGGGCCCCCCTGGAGGGCGTGGGATCTCAGTCTTTATGTTACCATGTATCCCGGGTCACATCAGTGCCCTGCGGCTGACCACATCCACCAAACATCGGATATGCTCGAAAAAACAGCGAGTGTACAGCAAGACGCGTATAGTAACTGGTCATGTTCCTCTGGACAATTATTATGCACATCACTGCAACATATTACTCCACTATTACCAAGTCACTATCTTCCGCATAGTGTCGCAGACAACATCTGTGACACATCTGGAAAAAATCCTTTATACATACCATAGACTACGATTGTGTGGAATAAAATACAAATAATATAATCCCTCAGTGAATACGGGATTTATATCGTTCAATCATACTGATGTAAAAGGGATCTCGGTGTTAGCGATCCATAATTTAGAACAAAAAAAGCTATTAAATATGATCAGTAAAATATTATTATATGTTCTATTATTAATACACCGAGACACGTTTCTATCCAAGTATGGTGACCAGATAATAATAATATGTATATAAAAATAATAGTAAGAAACTAAACCTTCAGGTGATAAAGAAAAATAACTGCACAAGAGCAAGACGACGAAGAAAAGTGCTCTTATATATCTATATATCTTATTTATATAAAATATTCTATCTAATATTATATTTGATTATAGGGTCCCCATTGTGAAGGCATTGGTCAGTCCTGTTAACACATAGAGATCTATCTAATGACTAAGCATTTAAAAGTGAAAATTAAAATACAATAACTGAAACATGGAAACAAATAAGTATACAATACATATGTAGGGAACTAATTGATTACAAAATGCCGAAACTAGAAAATAATTAAAAAAAAAAATTATATGGGAACACCATATGAAGTTGTATTTTGTAAGAGAATTGTTGGGTTGGAAAGCAGCAAGAATTTGACATTCGGTGTGTGAATTATAGCTTATTCGTTGTGTGCTGATTTTAAATATAGCTTAATTGATTATTGTGATAGGTAAATGCATGAGCTGAGTTATATTTAATCTATATACAGTCTATGATGTCAGTACTGAGAAAGATAAACTCACATTTGTATACATCTCGAAAAGTAGATGCTATCATTTATCTATATTAACAGGGAGGGATAAAAAAAGACTACCGTTGATGAGAGGGTAGATAATAGAAAAATAAATACATAATAGCAAACCAAACCAACCACCCACCTTGAACGTCTTTACATGTCATTTATTGTACAACAATGCATTCTAAACTAAATTAATATGTGTCAACCGCATTATGATATCATCCAAAATACAGGGTCTCACTGGAAATATATAAGGTTTACTAATAAGGAGGTTCAGTATCGCTACCCAGGATTGCAAACCCTCCCACTATCTCTATAATCCCCTGGTAGACAGTGACATTGAAAAGAAAACATCGGTTTTTTTGATTAGAACAAAAACAAAAGTAACAAAATCAAGCGATTAACATTGTATCACAGTTCATTCTTCTCTGCACATGTGGTATAAAATAGGATTCATGGTGGATATGAGAAATAAAAATGACATTCTCTCATTTTTTTCCATTCTACCAAAAAAAAACAGTTCTGTATACAGACACCCATACTGACGATACACACATATAAGTTCCTGCAACCTTCTTTCCTCCAGTGATCAAACGGACCATCACCAGGGACATGGTATACACAAGAGTCTCTTATGACAAAATGTGATTTCTTCCGGATATAACCACAGGATTAGTTTTATGTACAGGATTTCACTCTCATGGTGACCCTACCACAACTGGGGGCTTGCCTCCACTTAACTAGTCCGGAGAGACGATCCTAGGGATTACCGTGAGTTCCTTAGGCTTACCAGATGCCAGTAAACTGCATGGTCTTTTCAGTTCAGATAGGAAAGAAGGGCCTATGACACCTGTAGCTGTTGTGAATCATGTCGCAGTGCATCTGCTAGGACAGGATGGGGCTGGGCTCTCTTGGGTTCGGCAGGTCTATAGAACTGTGACACCTGGATTGTCCTTTCCGCGCATTTCATTGACTCCATATAGAGGTATTTCAGGTACTGGTCAACTCATTCCGTGCCATGTACCTGCAAGGAGTTCTGCTTGACTGCTGTGCTCTATGCTGTCATAGGTGGGCTGATCAGGTGGGGTGACAGCTGGCCCAGATGGGCCATGAGGGAGGATTAATGGGGCACGGTGTGTGAGATACTAATGTAAATAGAGAGTGGGACAGTTCGTACGGGGTATCATGGGCCCCACCAGGTTGGGTCATCGGCATGGCTAAACTGACTGCCAGTATTGGGGTTCTGGTGTATTCAGGTTGTGAAGGGGCCATTGCGTGAGGGTGTGCTTCTCGGGCATGAAGAGGATGGATAAAACTCGTTCTTGGTCGATGACATCCAATGTGATCTCCCTGGTGGAGTTGGAAGCCCATTGGTATATGCTGGTCATGGTTTGTGCCAACTTTGTACTCCCTGTAGTTTATTGATGTCACTGACTTGTCCCAAAGGAAGCCTGAAGTCTCCTCTTTGTCACAGAGACCTGCATCCCCTGTTATCTGGCCCGATTATGGTCCTGGAGAGCCATTGAGCATAAATCGTTTCAAACGTTTCAAATTCCTTTTAATCTCTTACGTCTTCTGGGTCTTGACTGTAATTGGGATAATCCCTGAGGTTTGACCCTCAGTCCCGGTCCTTCCACTAAGGGCTCTTCTGGGACGGGGCAGAGCTATCCGGATTTTCCTAACATAAACAGGACACAAAACCAACCATTACGATACAGGACTGGGGAAGGTTGCCCATCACAGGGCAGGTGGTCACTCATAGGAAGGTCGCAGCAAATGAAGCACAATGAAATTTCCGAAACCTATGAGCACACATGGACCTATTTGATAACTACTATGGTTCTGGTCTACACACAGCTATTGAAGCAGCAGTGAATTATAGTTCCACTATAATATTATATATAATATGTTACATTCTTATGTGGTAGAATGCGACTGGCTTCAGTATATCAGTTAGGGTTCCTAGACTGATGTATATATTATACATATTTTACCTTTGGTAACAAAATGAAAATATAACAATTAGAAAACAAAATAATATTAACAATATAAAATACTTAAATATAAAGCATTGTCCGAATGTAATCATGGGAAAATATTAGTATAGTTACAAATAAGAGATCGAAAAAGAAATAAAACAAATAAAAAGATCATCTTTTGTACAAGCACAATATTTTACCCTTTTACTGTGCAAGGTCACTAAATAATAAATAAAGTCCTTGATAAGTACAACATGAAGATGTGGTGTTTCATTTTAACTCCCTGTCTATGGGAGGACATCAACATTTCCGGAGAAGTGGAAACGTTCGGGTGAGAGGCAGAAGCAGATAAGAGGTAAGGGGCCCCGCTGTCTGCATCACAGGCTGCAACTCTGTTCCGGGCAGGAACAAATCTGATGCACCTAATCCTCCCCGGGGAGAGACAACTACAGACACGAATGAATCAGAAAGTCTGTGCTATTCCCTGTACTATGCGCTCCACTTTGTTTGTTTAGCCAGCAAACGCGGAAACGTTCCCATCTCACAGCGCCCTGTTTGCATTAAACATAATTTAGAACACGAGTGATTCTGGGGTAATAGCTGAACAAGGCACAAGGGTCCCATAGACACTGCATTATCTCTCTCTATTTAAGAATTTTAAAAAAACATAATTTCCTAAGAATTAACATTTTAGCACATTTGCAATTCACAAAGTATTTGTGTGCCAACAACTCTTAGTTGATGCTATCTCACATTAAAACCGTATACTATGGTTATTACTATCAATCAATCTTTCAGATCTCAAAATTCATTTACTATATCAGACTGTATTGTCATCTATTATCTAACCATATAAAACAAACACGGTCTAACATTTCATCTCTCTATATCTGCACATCTACTATATTTATCTATCCAAACACAATGAATAGCAATCATAATAAAATTTAATTAACTCCATCTAAAATCTATATCTATCTAATCTATCATCTATCGATTTCTAGTACTATCCTATCTATATCTATATCTATCTATCGTCTATCTATTTCTATCTATCTATCTATCTATCTGCGTTTATAAAGTACGTATGCATACATCATAACTGTCCATATGTTCCATGGTCTTAACCCACATCTTGCTGAGTTCGGCATTGTGCAGTCGGGGTTCGCATGCCGCCTCTCCTTCGTCCTTTGGCCCACACCATGAGGGTTCAGAATGGGTTCCTGAGCGGGTCTCTGAGCCTTTCTCCCCCCCCCCCCCCCCCCCCCCCCCCCTCCCGCCCCCCCCCCCGCGCCTCACTTCCCCAAAGCCCTTTCCGACGGACCTATGAGGGACAGTCCATCGGAGAGGTCTCCTCCATGGTGGTAACAGTCCCAAACATATCAGACCAGGAGTAAGATCCCTCATGCAGTCATGGCCCTGTCTTGTTTCTCTGTGCGCACTGGTCATTAGTGATCTGCTTCCTTATCACGGTTCTCCACCTCCCCCTGTGGTTGTCTTAGTCAGGAAGACACCTCCTTAAGGTGTCACACAGTTCATGGCTGCCCGGTGTATTATCGTCTTAAGAAATAACTCCTCCAATGGCACAAGTCTCTCCAGCACGCTCCACCCAAGACTGAGAAAATGTGACACAGGCTCACCTCGCCAGCCCCAGGCTGGTACTGCTCTCACCCAAGACAACATGCTTCCCAGCACACACTCCCCGTTAACACACCACTTAAACCTGCTCACAGAGACAAGGGGGCTTCCCACAAAAACTTGCCCACCACACGCAACAAAACCCATGCCTATTCTCAGGTCAATACATTAACTATTATACCCCATACCAAAATGAATAATCCACACATCCAACTCTGCACACTTACAAATGCATAACACGGGTCCGCACACATAACAGTGATAAATCACCCATGTACATCTAGCACACAAATAAAAACCATGCTCTACTAAGAAAATTAGGTCCACTTTCACAAATTACATACACACAGAACACCAGGAAATGCATGATTAAGGCATACTCATATCATTAAACATACCTATCATCATAAACACACATGCAGTCATAGCAAGACTGAGGATGTGTACACCCCTACCAGACTTGTGGTTACTAGTGCATTCAGACACTAACACCAATTAACACTCTATGTGATCTCTTTCCTTGCGACACGAGCACCACACACAGATAAATCCCTGCACTCATCATGTGGCTTCAAGTGGGTTCTTTCCCCAATACCGAGGTGCCAGCAAGAGCTTACAATCCGTTAATGAGTATCCCAGCACCAGACTGTATGACAATCTATCTATCTACATATACACCTGTACAACATAATGTAGCCATGCACACACTCAACACAAACATGTACAAGAGACAGGCACATTATACCCAGCGAGACTATTGAACAGTCAACAGGAACATAATGATTTTTGGTCATTTCAAAATACTTGTGCTCCTCTGCTTCCTGCCGAATCCTATGTTTGTTTTTTAATCATTTTGTTCCCGCCTGTCTTGTCACATTAGTTAGGTGATGCGGATTATGCGCACTTCCTTCCAGTCCTGGAATATGAGCTCCACCACACCTTTTATCCTAAGATAGCGGATGAGCATACCTGCTAGCTGCACCCAGCTCCATTATCAGACCACATCAGAGCTTAGATACCTTATATACATACACCAAGGATCCAGAGCTGCAGCCATTAATCAATACAGAGGTATACGGAAGGTAAACGTTTTTCCTTCTTGGTCATGACTATCCATAATCTACTATGTCCTATACTATTCACTAAGTTGCATTGCGGCGCTGGAATGTCTATCAGTCTGTACAGTATAAGTCCACCCTAGGCAGCAATAAGCTATTATAGGCATTTTAGTTACTTCTAACATTGTGTGTGGTGACTATAGACGCCCCAGCTCACCTTCATTCTCAGACAAGAACATTAGCAGGAGATAGCCACTTGTTAACCCAGCGACATCTCACAATCATCCCATTGCAGCTGCACATGAGAGAAGAGGAAGTAGGGACAGTCTGAGATAGAGAGAATCAAAGGAACCAGAGGTTGGGACATTCTGGCTAGATGCGACGCCATGGGCTGATAGTGGTACGATGCTCTGAGGTGTGTGGATACATGACCAGACATCACGAGGCAGGGCTCCATTACCTGGGGGCCATCGCCTCGGGATTTGTCCCTGACCCTGGCACTATGAGGACGGAATCCCCGTACATGGATGTCATGTTGTTGGGAATGTTTTTTATTGCTGCCAGGAATCATGAGATTAGAACAGTCCCTATACAACAAGTGTGTGAGACTGTCAGCTACCGCCGGCTCGCCAGGTGTTTTACCAGATCGGTACCCTGACAACTGACAACCCAACACACAACTGTTGTCTTTCATCTATGTATCTATTTATCTATAAAATGTCTTCATAATTTCACCTATAACGGATGAATGTGTATTTTCTATTCTCTTATATATACAGTACTATTTATATATAAACCATTTATCATACACATATAGCTTACTTTGTTGTTGTATTACTCATTTCTTGATGATCTACAGTAATCACGATATCAACTATGTTATAACAATATTATGCTAGCCGATGTATATTAAAATATTGTTATTTCGCTTTATTTTATCACATAGCGATAACAAGATATCCACCATTAAATCAGATCTTAACATAAGATTATCACACAGTATCTAATCGGTAACATATGTATCTCATACCTAGTATTCGATTATATATAACTATACATAATCTCTTTATCTATCTATGCTATTATATTGATTATTACAATCTATCTCATATCTATGCCAATAAAACAGGCCTACATGTTTTACTATTTAACTATTGGAGTGTTTTCTCTTCTTTGTTTTTTTCTTATTGCCTATAGGATAATACTATCCATTACTCATCACTACCTTTGTTTACATTTAATTATATTAAACTGTTACGGTTCGAAACAGAGGGCCCTTATTCCAGACAAATATTGACTAATCCAGAAACTTGCAAAGAGTGATGTGATAAATATTTGTATAGGGTTATATCACAATTACGTTTCAAACCTATAACACTAGGAGAGGAGAGAAGAATATAATCATAATAGAATATTACGACTATCTGTGTCGGTATTTTCTTGACATCATGTTTGTTATATCAATTGTCGTCATTTAAAACGTGTGGGATTGTCAACACATGTATATTCCCGTGATAAATACTCATACTACAAACACTATATCTCTAACTGTACATTAGCGGCTGTTTAGTTTTTTACTATAATGTGGTGTACAATGTGGACTATTTTATACTAGAATGATTTATTAAATTTAAGCTGTAATAGCAATCGTATATCATAAATATTAATATATACTGACAATTATTGCTGTAATAAATTTAAGATGTGATGGTTTATAGGTTAATGGATAATAATAACAAATCACATGTGACAGACAATGTAAACACACAATGTACAGCTGATTTATCGCTCCTTTCGATGAGTGTCCCTATGTCCCTGGTGTCCTCTGCATAGATAGAATCTATGCTAGAGATAGGTATAGAAGATGTGAGAATGAAATAGATCTCTCTAGATTTCTAGTCATTCTTTCCAAACCGAGGCTGTGTACTATCCCCGGAACACTATGTATTATGATTTACACACTGTATCCCAAAAGACTGGATACATTTGTTGCCTTTGAAAATTCATAGAAAACCAAGGAAGGTTGATATGTTATATAATATATATAGTATATATATATATATATAATTGCAGTTTCTGTCCCTGTCTCACACTCTGACTCAGTTTGAGAACTGGAGGATTTCGTACATTTCCATAAGAAAAGCAGACGTGTGAATGGTCACATTGTTGTGAAGCTTTCCCTATTCACTCGTGTAAACGGTTCTGTACAGTGGAGGTGGAGGAGGGTGGTGGGGCTCTTGGTTTCTGTGGTGGTTGGGGAGCCAAGTCTGGAGTCCTCTGAACAATAAGAGTAGATTACTGCAGGACACTTGGGGTTATCAAAGGAAGATGGTATATTATATAACACACAGTTCAGAGATGGTCCACCAATCTGGTTTATTGCAGGACCATACATACAGTCACAGTGATCTTTATTCATAAAAAAGACGTTTTGGGCTGTAATGTTTGCAGGATATGTTTTCATTAATTTCAGTCAAATAGGAGTAATCTTACTAAAAAAGTACAATAGAAAAGGTATATAATAATTTTTTAGCTTTTATTAAGAGCCAAGTGTGATGTTTTGCTTCCAATACTGATGCAAAAAAGGACCAGAATAATGTCCTGTGAAAGGGCCTCTAAAACTTACTGTAGTACAAATGTGAAGTACCAATAAGGCATGACTTTAATTTTTTAAATATACTGAGAGGAGTTCATAACGGTGGCGGTTGAGGACATACAATAAAATTGCAGTTAGTGTTTAAACAATAGGACTTCATTTATAAGAAGTCTATACGTTCAGACATGGAATTAGATACGATTAGTTATATATACCAATATAATAGGAATCTTTACATGTATCACCACATGGGGTATATATACATTATATGAGAAATAGATGTTGTAAAGATGTAACAGGGTATATATACTGTGCATAATAGACATCCACACGGGGATATATATGCAACCAGAAGGTAATACAGCATGCTGGGTGGGAACGAGAGTATTGTTATGTTATTAATTCACTCTACAGACCTTCATTCAGTATTGGGGGGTATGTGAATACTTTCACAACTTTTATACGAATTGTCCCTCTGGTCTCCAGAACGTTCATTATCCTGGTAATATCCACACCAATCTAATACAATAGGATGTATTAGAATAGATAAAGAGGTTGAGGGGTCTGGAGGAGGAGCAGGACAGAGGGGTCTGGAGGAGGAGGATTCTGGAGGAGGAGCAGGACAGAGGGGTCTGGAGGAGGAGGAGTCTGGAGGAGGAGCAGGACAGAGGGGTCTGGAGGAGGAGGAGTCTGGAGGAGGAGGATTCTGGAGGAGGAGCAGGACAGAGGGGTCGGGAGGAGGAGGTTATAATATATAAATATATAAAAGTAATTATAAGAGATATAATTGTTACCCTGTGTCTGTAGGACGTGTGAGGAGCAGTATATGGTAACGGGGTGAGTAGTGTTACACGTCTCTAAGCTCCGGCAGGTGATAATATCCGGAAATGTGACCATCTGTAGGTGAAATGTTTTACGTCCTGAGTACACACTCCATGAATAGAAGGTGTGAAAGCAGAGATTAGAGGGGAAGTGAGGTGACTGCAGCCCGAGGGAACACAGGTGTCACCTGAGGATCCCAGGCCCGCGGCTTACACCAACGTCAGGAGGGGGAACTAAAGCTAAAGGAAATATATCCATGGACAACACAGGACACCGACCAATCATACAGCAAGGAACAACGAGGAAGAAATAATAACATCCTGTATTATACTCCAGAGCTGCACTCACTATTCTGCTGCTGGTGCAGTCACTGTGTACATACATGACATTGATTTCTGCTGCGACATTCGGATGGTAGGGTCAGAATTTGGCGTCAAAAACATGAAAGCATGGATCCATCCTGCCTTGTATCAGCGGGTCAGGCTGGTGGTGGTGGTGTCATGGATCCATCCTGCCTTGTATCAGCGGGTCAGGCTGGTGGTGGTGGTGTCATGGTGTCTTTGGGCCCCTTGGTACAACGCCACAGCCTACCTGAGTATTGTTGCTGACCATGTCCATCCCTTTATGACCACAATGTACCCAACATCTGATGGCTACTTTCAGCAGGATAATGCGCCATGTCATAAAGCTGCAATCATCTCAGACTGGTTTCTTGAACATGACAATGAGGTCACTGGACGAGGTCTGGCTGACTACAGGAACAGGGGGATGGCTGACTACAGGAGCAGGGGGGGTGCTGACCACAGGGGCAGGGGTGATGGCTGACTACAGCGGAGGGTATGGCGGGCAGCTACACGCGGCAGGGGTCTGGCTGAATACAGCGGCAGGGGTCTGACGCTGATAACATTTTGGATCACTTTTATTAAATTTTCGGACATTTGGCCACATTTTCCATATACTGCAATATACTGCAATACTGGATTGTTGACTGAAATTTAATATGAATTTAACCAATCTTCTTATTTGGTCTACCATGGGTAAGTTTGAAGAACATGTTTTAAAGCAATTAACGAAGGTAAAATCCAAGGTAAAATCTTCAGGATATTACCTCCCACATTAAAAAAAAAATATCTTTCTTACTTTTCCTTTTACAGAGCCATGTGAGGATATTTGTGGGTCCAATGAAATTCTTAGAGGCAGATTACACTGATCACGTAAGGTCCCTAAACTTTTCATGCCTGCAGTCAAGACGAGGATGGAAGAAACAATTTTTATGCCGGGTATGTGAGATGTGTGTGTAAGTGAGTGAATGAATGACAGTATGTAGCAGACTGTCTGTTTCAATGGATGCTGGAGTAGTAGGGTGTGTGCTAGTTAATGGATTAGAGAGCTATGTTGAGAGTGAATGTATATAGCAGGGTTATGTGAATGGATGCATGAAGCAGAGCGAAGTGTGTAGTTTAGTGAATGGATTTAGCACTAAGCAGGAGTGAATGGATGGAAGTAGCTAAGCTGTGTGTGAGTGAATGAATGGGAGGAACAGGGTGTGTTGTGCGTGAATGGATGTAGCAGGGCTGTGTGGTGTGGTGAACGGAGGATGTAGCAGGCTGTGTGTGCGTGAATGTGATGTAGACGAGTTGTGGTGAGAGTGAATGGATGGATGTAGCAGAGCTCACTGTGTGATGGATTCAGCAGAGCTGTTTTTGGCATGCAGAAGCAGTGTGCTTGTGTGTGGTGTGACCACTGGGGAATTTATGGGTCCAAAATATTCTCCTTTTTGATGACTAAATCTGGGGTTCACTCTTAGAGTAAGGAGCATTATAGTCCGCAAAAATATGGCCATAAAAAACATTTAAAAAGCAAACCATGGGCACCCCAGGTTTCGAATGCCGCTATTTTCGTTGGGTTTTGCGATTTTTTTCCATTTTGCCCTGAAATGCCCCGGGTTTTTTGGCGCATGCGATCAGATTTTGTCGCATTGGCGTCAGCGTGCAGCAACACAAATTGGGGGCGTGGACGTCGGACCCAAAGAATCAGCACTCACATGCACAGGAAGAAGAAGGTGAACTCCGGCGGATCATCAGCGGGGGAAGCGACAGATGCAGGAAATTGTAACGCCGATCTTGTGAATCGCGGAAGTCCAAATCTCATCGAAACACGACCTCGGGGATCGTGACGGGATGGGTAAAGTAAATGCGCCCCAATGTGTGAATGGGATCAACAACATATACAACACAACACACACAAACATGTGTATACAACACACCAGTACCAAACAAGAATTTTAAATGCCCTAACTCTTACGTAGAGACGTCCAAATGTCCTCTATAACATAAATATTTCTATAGTATAGCCAATAATCAAAGCCAAGCCTGCACACTTACCAACAAGTATAACATACACTCACCGGCACATTTATTAGGTACACCTGTCAACTGCTCATTAACACTTAATTTCTAATCAGCCAATCACATGGCAGCAACTCAGTGCATTAGGCATGTAGACATGTCAAGACAATCTCCTGCAGTTCTCCCGAGCATAGTATGGGGAAGAAAGGTGATTTGGGCCTTTGACGTGGCAGGGTGTTGTGCCAGAAGGGCGTGGTTGAGTATTTCAGAAAAATGCTGATCTATGGGATTTTCACGCACAACCATCTCTAGGGTTTACAGAGAATGGTCCGAAAAAGAAAACATCCAGTGAGCGCAGTTTCGTGGGCGGAAGCCTTGTTGATGCCAGAGGTCAGAGGAGAATGGGCAGACTGGTTCGAGCTGATAGAAAGGCAACAGTGATCTCAAATCCCCACCCATTACAACCAAGGTAGGCAGAAGATCATCTCTGAATGTACTGTACGTCGAACTTTGAGGCAGATGGGCTACAGCAGCAGAAGACCACACCGGTGCCACCTTTCAGCTAAGAACAGGAAACTGAGGCTACAATTTGCACAAGCTCATCGAAAT
Organism: Engystomops pustulosus; assembly: GCA_019512145.1. Lineage (NCBI taxonomy): Eukaryota > Metazoa > Chordata > Amphibia > Anura > Leptodactylidae > Engystomops > Engystomops pustulosus. The sequence goes on along the minus strand of CM033643.1, from coordinate 106,671 downwards.
TGGACAGTAGAAGATTGGAAAAACGTTGCCTGGTCTGATGAGTCTCGATTTCTGCTGCAACCACCTGACACGGAGCAGGGTTAGTATATTTATCTACAGCACCTGCACCAGACCCCCGGCCCACCCTGTCATCAGAAATACAGAGCGAAAAATATCTGCTAAGATGGAAAGTTTACAGGAATCTGTCACCAGGCGAGAGATTAGGAAATGTAACAGATCCCCCCATTACGGCTGACGCTGATCCCACTGGACCTACAGGGGGCGCAACCATCCAGATCATAGCTGTCAGCACTTGTGAGGGCAATATAGTACAGTGCTAATCCCATAATCTAATCCCATCTATCACTTTATCTCATATCTAATTTTCTCTTTATAACATCCTGTATTATACTCCAGAGCTGCACTCACTATTCTGCTGCTGGTGCAGTCACTGTGTACATACATGACATTACTTATCCTGTACTGATCCTGAGTTACATCCTGTATTATACTTATCCTGTACTGATTCTGAGTTACATCCTGTATTATACTCCAGAGCTGCACTCACTATTCTGCTGCTGGTGCAGTCACTGTGTACACACATTCTGGGTTTCTGTCGTTCATGCCGCCTAGTCGAGATTTTTCCATCTCGCCTCATGGCAATGCGGCCCTGACTGTGTCATACTACATTACTTATCCTTGTACGGATCCTGAGTCATCCCTATTATACTCCCGAGGCGCCACCCACTATTCTGTGCTGGTTGCAGTCCTGGTGTACATACACCTAACATTACTTATCCTGTACTGATCCTGAGTTACATCCTGTATATAATCCTAGCTAGAGCTGCACTCACTATTCTGCTACTGGTGCAGTCACTGTGTACATACATGGCATTACTTATCCTGTACTAATCCTGAGTTACATCATGTACTATACTCCAGAGCTGCACTCACTATTCTGCTGCTGGTGCAGTCACTGTGTACATACATGACATTACTTATCCTGTACTGATCCTGAGTTACATCCTGTATTATACTCCAGAGCTGCACTCACTATTCTGCTGACTATATGAGAGCAGTAGAAGCTCATGGTGTTTTATATATATATATTATATATATATTATATATATATATTATATATATATATAATATTGCTATCTTCTGCATTCCTCATATTATGGGACGTAATAACCCATAAAATATGATGACATGTTTACTATAGCAGTGGTGGCGAACCTATGGCACAGGTGCCAAAGGTGCACTCTGAGCCCCTCAGTGGGCACTCAGGCTGTTTCCCAAGCACAGAATTCACAAGACCGGATTTGAGGGTCCTCCTGCAGGCAGGTAGCCCAGGACGTTAAGCATCTGGGTCTATCTGAGATTGCAGGAAGAAAAGGCGTGGATATGGTCAGATTATCATTGGAGCATTGAAGTTCCTGCTCTTGGCCCAACAATTCTTCCTGTTCATTGGGTTTCAAGGGAAGCGTGAATTTTCCCACCTTCTGTCAACGATATTGGTGCCTGGGACCTTGAAAGCTGTGGTATAGCACCAGAGCAAATAGATTTCTAATTTAATACTAAATGCTGTGTTGGCACTTTGCATAAATAAGTGGGTCTGGTTTGCATTTTGGGCACTCAGTCTCTAAAAGTTTGCCATCACTGCTATATAGGATCCAACCTATAACAAATATTTATGTCATGTATGTACACAGTGACTGCACCACCGCAGAGATAGTGGGTGGCAGCTCTGATTATAATACAGGAGTAACTCAGGATCAGTACATGTAAGTAATGTCCTTTAGTGTACACGTGACTGCACCAGCGAGTATTGGCACTCTGGGGTATAATACAGGATGTAACTCAGGATCAGTACAGGATAAGTAATGTCATGTAGTAACAGTGACTGCACCCAGCAGAATAGTGAGTGCAGCTCTGGGTTAATACAGGATGTAACTCAGGATCAGTACAGGATAAGTAATGTCATGTATGTACACATGACCGCACCACCAGAATAGTGAGTGCAGCTTCTGGTGTATAATACAGGATGTAACTCAGGATCAGTACAGGATAAGGTATGTCAGTATGTACACAGTGACTGCACACAGCACAGAATAGTGAGTGCAGCTCTGGAGTAATAATACGGATAACTCGGATCAAGTACAGGATAGTAATGTCATGTATGTACACAATGACTGCACCAGCGCAAGAATAGGTGAGTGCAGCTCTGGAGTATATACGGATGTAACTCAGGATCAGTACAGGATAAGTAATGCATGTATGTAACCGTGACTGCACCAGCACAAATAGTGAGTGCAGCGCTGGAGTATAATACGGATGTAACTCAGGATCAGTACAGGATAGTAATGTCAGTATGTACACAGTGACTGCCTGCACCAGCAGCGAATAGTGAGTGCAGTTCTGGAGTATAATACAGGATGTAACTCAGAATCAGTACGGATAAGTAATGTCATGTATGTACACAGTGACTGCACACAGCAGAATAGTTTTGCAGCTCTGGGTATAATACAGGATGTAACTCAGGATCAGAACGGTATAAGTATGTCATGTATGTACACAGTGACTGCACCAGCACAGAATATGAGTGCAGCTCTGGAGTATAATACAGGATGTAACTCAGAATCAGTACAGATAATTAATGTCATGTATGTTACACAGTGACTGCACCAGCAGAATAGTGATGGCAGCTGGGGTATAATACAGGATGTAACTCAGATCAGTACAGACAAGTAATGTCATGTATGTACACAGTGACTGCACCACAGAATAGTGGATTGCAGCTCTGGGGTAAATAACGGATGTAACTCAGGATTCAGTACAGGATAAGTATGTCATGTATGTACATAGTGACTGCACCAGTAGCAGATATGTGAGTGCAGCTCTGGGGTATAATACAGGATGTAACTCAGGATCAGTACAAGATAGATATGTCTGTATGTACACATTGACTGCACCAGTAGCAGAATAGTGAGTGCAGCTCTGGGGATGTACATAACATGGATTGGTACAAATAAGTTATATTTTTTTCCCGAAGTGATCATGATGATGTAACTATTCTATTTATAATCTATAAAATGTGTCTCGATGGGGAACATACTTTTAGACATACAATAGAAGACGTAGATTTTTCCTTACTCACTGTGGTGACACTGAAAAAAATAATGTTGGGTCCCGATTGGGCATGATGACACTATAGCTATTGAACCCTGATCTATGAGGCAAGGATCTGACACATTTCCTGCAGTCACATGGAGCTGGGACCTGGAGGATTCTTCAGCTTTGATTTCTGAGATGTAATGTTGAAGTAACCTTCACTTCTCACCAGTCCTTGTTCTTTAATACAAGGGTGTAGGAACGTGTAACCTTCCGCTTCACTATGTGTTTGCCTCCCTGTAGCACTGACTTCAAAGCTTCTCCCTTGGGGACCTCTTTCCTGAGTCCAGGGAGCCGGGCCCCTCTGGAGAGAGCTGTTTGGGTTTTGGAAGATGTTAACTTGTGGAGTGAGCCTTCTTAGCATAAACAATAACATTGTGCTGCTCACATTTATCTCATAGCTAAGGCTGAGCCTATGGCATCCTGCTGCTCTTATCAGGCAGGAAACACCGAGCTGGGGACACATCCAGCCTGGCAGCTCCCTGCAGGAAAATACTCAGCAGCTTCCCTCATTCCTCCTGTCTAATCCGAGGGAGAACCAGGAAGACGGGGACTGGACAATAACAACTCACATTGTTGGAGGAGACTTAACCTCAGTACCTACATGTGTGTAATGGTCACCCCCAGACATGACTCTACTATGATACAACATAGCGACTACGACTACCCCTATCATCTCATCAATTTACTCCGAATATTCTCAAAGAAAGAATGCCATAGTATAATTAGTAAGATTATTATTCTACATACAGGAGCAGTGATGGGAGGAAGATTATAGTTGTTATTATTATTAGTAGTAGAGTGGTAGTGGTGATTGTTTTACTTTTACAACTGGACATCATTTTTCACTTTCCTCATGTCCATGAGCAGTTCCTTCTTCTGTACCTAAGTAATAATACAAAGAAAGATCTTTCACATCTTTATATATATATATCTATTTTTATATTTTATCTATCTCATATCTATCTATATATCAAGGAAGTCCATAGTAGCTTCAAAAATGCTCATTAAGCACTGAATATGGACTAAAACCACACTTTTCTCTATTTATGGACTCTATCTATCTATCTATCTATCTATCTATCTATCTCTATCTCTCATCTATCTCATTTATATTTGTTTATCTATATCTATCTAATATCAATCTCATTTCTATCTCAATTCTCATCTATCTATCTAGTTAATGTATAGTCATATCTATATGCATGTGTTTTTTTATATCTGTATACGGTATATGTCACATAATCTGTTAAACTGCAGTATCTCTATATCGGTTATTATTTATATATTCGAGTAAATATTTATCGTCTATCTACACCTTATTTCAGTCTCAAATCTACTTGTGTGTTTCTAATATCATCTATACCTTATTTATTCTCTCTATCTCTGCTATCTATCCATGTATACCATTATTATTATTAATTCTATGTATTTCTATTTATCACTTTTCTAAAAATAAAGGATATAACTAGATAATAGCTACATAAATACATAGATAAAACATATATAGATATATACATCGCTGATAAATCTGTCTTTTCTTTTGTGTCAGTCAGTCCTTCCACATTTGTTTATTTGGCTCATATCTATGTCTTATCTGTAATATATGTGTTTCTGTTTTTATCTCCCTGATTTAGTATATGCTTCATATAGTTTTTGTTATCGCAATATATATAAAAAATTCTATGTAACTTTACAGGAATCATCGGCCTCCTACTCCAGGAAAGATAATGTATCCTCCATCTGTCTCTGCCTCTCTCTCTCTATTACTCTGGCACCTCAGTATTTCCAGAACAATTACAGCAGACAATGTTTATGAGGCCGATGCTGCGGAGGAGGCTGAGGCTTGCTGCATGCCACCATGCCCATAAAAAGCCTGTCACATCATTTTAAGCAAATTAAAAACTACACATTTTATTGAGCTTTACAAATGACCAATTAAACGAAATAATTTAATTACATTCGTGATGATGGATATACTGCGTCAGACAGTGCAAAAAATACTGTAATAATTAGATAGAAATTAATGGCAGCCCTTGTTTAAAAATATACATGCATTCATATATATTTATTTCTATATAAGAGTATATATACATATATAGAGAGAGAAAGAGAGAGCTGTGTGTGCGCATTTCATCTTTCCTATCTATCTATCTATCTATCTATCTATCTATCTATCTATCTATCTATCTATCTCATATCTATCTATCTATCTATCTATCTATCTATCTATCTATCTATCTATCTATCTATCTATCTACCTTCTATTTCATATCTATCTATTTATATGTCTATCTATAAATCTTCTCTCTGTCTATATTCTCATATTTTGACCTGCGAGTCACCACATTTCCATATCGATCATATACTTAATAAAAATACCACCGCGATGAATACATCACACCCCACATGACACAGCTTCCTCTCTACTCATATATCCACAATGTTCCGAAGAGAAGACATAAATCCTCCGTCTTCAGAAAAGTATCTACTCTATCTCTTATTTACAATAATCCCAGGACTGTCTTGTCTATGGATTTGTTATGAATATTTTCATGTTCTCTATGAAATAAACTTTTAACACACAGAGTGTGGTATTTTGATACATGATCAGAATCAGTTTTGTAAATGTTGTAAATAAGAAGTAGTTGCATATTCCCAGGTGATTAACCTTAGCAATTAGGAATTTAATTTACAGAATCTATGAAATATGTTTGTAGACATTAGAAAAATAGAGATTGTAATTAAGAAATAGATACATGATAGAAAATAGATATGAGACAGATAGCTAGATAGATAGATAAATATGAGAGGGATATATAGATATATAGATAATACCTAGATGTATACTGTATATATGAGTTAACAAATAAATGGAAGATACATAGATTAATTGATGGTTAAATATGAGGTAGATTTAAAGAAAACAGAGCCATACTTTGTATATATATATATATATATATATATATATATATATATATATATATATATACATATATATATAGAGAGAGAGAGAGAGAGAGGAGAGAGAGATGAAAGATAAAAAATAACTATAGATCATATACATAAAAAAGTGAAAGTCCAAGGAGGAACAGTGTTTTAACCCAACCGGTGAGGTTTGAGAAAGGTGAATGTCACCGAAATGTCGCCACTCTTGAAATAAATCTTCACCTTGGATTATAATCTGGATTGGAGTGCTGTCTGCTTCATTATATAGATGACATACCATATACAAGAAATAAATGTTGGCATTACACCAATATGAAATAATACATAATACATAAATGGAAAGATCTTACTTTTAGTAAAATTAAAAATAAGAGAAAATAATTAGATAGATTAGACACATAAATACATAGATAAAAATATATAGATATACATCACTCATAAATCACATAAATAATGCAAAATTTAATATATATATATATATATATATATATATGTATATATATATATACAGATACACACACTATATAGTCTCTGTATACATATATAGTGTTTGAGCAGGCCTGTATAATTTTTCTTATTTATATAGTAATTTGGTTGGATGCAGCAGCCATCCAATACTTTTAAGGAAAACCTAGAAAAATACAGATGAAGGGTAAGGGGTGGACCAATACTAATCCTGAGGGTTACTACAAGCGTCATACTGCAGATGAAGAAGGGTTTGTTGGGGCTGATCTCCAGCCTTCACTCTCCTCTTTGGGTTGTGTTGTGCGGCATTGTCTGTACATGCCATGACCCTCCATAAACTAGGAGTGTTTCTACAGACTGAAAGTGTAGGGATCTTTTAGTCCCGGGTACAATGTATCCACTGGCTGGCAGTGCTGGAATCTCAGTCTTCTGTTGTTACAATGTATCCACAGGCTGGACGTGTAGGGATCTCAGTCTTCTATTGTTACAATGTATCCAGGGTCACACATCACGTGCCCTGCGCTGACCTACATCCACCAACACTATGATATGCATAAAAAACCAGCGAGTGTACAGCCAGACCGTAGAGTAACCTGTCATTGTTCATCTGACAATTATATGAATCACGGCCATAATTACCTCCATATTACCACATTCACTGATTCTCCGCATATTTCTCCTAGACAAACATCTGGTGACACATCTGTAACAAATCCCTTATACTACATAGACTACATGCTGTGTAAATAAATAACACTAATAATAAAATCCCTCAGGAATACGGGATTTTATAGATCTGTTCAATCATATTATGTAAAAGGGATGAGCTGGTGTCTAGATGATCCAATAATTTAGAACAAAATAAAGCTATTAAAATATAGAATTAAAATATATGATTATATTTTCTATTATTAAATACACCGAGACACCGTTTTCTCATCCAAGGTATTGGGACAGAATAATAATAAAGTGTATAAAAAAATTAAATTAAGAACAAACTGCAAAGTGATACAAGAAAAATAAAGAGCAAAGGCAGAAGAAGAAAAGTGATATATATATATTTATATATATATATATATATATATATATATATATATAGTGTCCCCTTGTGAAGTGCATGTTGTCAGTCCCTGTGAACACATATAGAGATATATCTAATGAATAAAGATTTAAAAGTGAAAGTAAATAAAATACTGAAACTATGGAAACAAATAATGTATACATACATATATGTAGGCAAATAAATTATTACAAAATCCGAAATAGAAAATAATTAAAAAAAAAATTATATGTGAACAATATGAATTTTATGTATGTGTAAAGAGAATAATTTGACTATTTCTGTGCTGTCTGTGTGATACATTATAGATTAATTTCGTTGTGTCTGATTTATAATATATACATTAATTGATTATTTGTTTATAGTAATGCATATACTATTTATTATTTATCATATATACAGTATATGATTAGTACCTGAGAATAATACATCAATATATGTATACAATTCTAAATACAGTATATATGATTCATTTACTATATTAACAAGAGAGATAAAAGAAGAACTCAGTTGATGAGGGGATAGATAATAGAAAAATAAATACATAATAGCAAATCAAACACAACCAACCACATTGAACGTCATTTATGTATTTTATTGTACAAAATGCATTCTAAATTAAATTAAATATTTATGTCAACGCCTATGTACATCATCCAAAATACAGGTCACTGTAATATATATAAAGGTTTACTAATAAGGAGTTCAGATGCATTCCCAGGATTGCAAACCCTCTCCACTATCTCTAGTAATCCCCTGGTAGACAGTGACATTAAAAGAAAACAGTCAGGTTTTTTTTTATTAGAACAAAACAAAAAGTAACAAAATAAGCGATTACATTGTATCACAGTTCATTCTTCTCTGCACATGTATATAAATCAGGGATTTATGTGGAATGAGAAGATAAAAATTACCAGTCTCTCATTGTGTTTCCCATCTACAGTTCTGTATAGAGACATCCCATACTGACAGATACACACATATAAGTTCCTGCACCTTCTTCTCCTTAACTGATCATAAAGATGACCAATCACCCAGGGACATGGATACTACAAGAAGTCTCTGTATGACAAAATGTGATTTCTTCCGGATATAACCACAGGATTATGTTTTATGTACAGGATTTCCCTTCATTGGTGCACTCTACCACAACATGGGGGCCTTGCCTCCACTTTAGGACAGTCACTGGAGAGACAGTATCCTGAGGGTATACAGTGAGTGTCCTTAGCTTACAGATGCCATTAATACTGCATGGTCTTTTCTGGTTCAGATAGGTAACAGAAGGCCTATGACACACTGTAGCTGTTGTAATATGTCGCAGTGGCATCTGCTAGGACAGAGATGAGGCTGGTGCTCTCTTGGGGTTGCAGGTCTATAGACTGTGACACCTGGATATGTCCATTTATCGCCATTTCACTGGACTCCATTATAGAGGTATTTAGGTACTGGTCAAACTCATTCCTGTCCATGTCTGCAAGGAGTTCTGCTTGACTGATGTGCTCTATGCTGTCATAGTGTGGCTGATCAGGTGGGGGTGACAGCTGGCCCAGATGGGCATGAGGGAGGTAATTATGGGGCACGGTGTGATGGTAACTAGAGTTGAAATAAGCAGGTGGACAGTTCGGTACAGGGGGTATCATGGGCCCCCCAGGTTGGGTCATGGGCATTTGGCTTAAGTGACTGCACAGTATTGGGGTTCTGGTGTATTCAGGTTGGTAAGTGGGACCATTGATGTGAGGGTGGTGGTCTTCTGGGCATGAAGATGGATAAAAACTCTGTTCTTGGTCAATGACATCCAATGGTGACATCTCTGGTGGAGTTGGAAGCCCATATGGGTATGACTGGTCATGTTTGCTGCCACTTTGTAACTCCCTGTAGTTTCTGATGTCCTGACTTGTCCCAGAAGGATAGCCTGAAGTCTCCTCTTTGTCACCAGATGACCTGCATCCCCTGTTATCTGGCACCGAGTTCTGGTCCCTGGAGAGGCCATTGAGCATAAATCCAGTTTCCACACGTTTGCAAATTCTTTTAATCTGCTTCTTCCTTCTGGGTCTGTACTTGTAATTGGGATAATCCTGCATGTGTTGGACCCTCAGTCTCTCGGCTTCTTCCACATAAGGTCTCTTCTGGGACGGGGACAGAGCTTTCCAGGATTTTCCTACATAAAACAGGACACAAAACACAACCATTACGATACAGGATGTGGCAGGAGGATGTGCCCATCAACAGGCCAGGTGTCAGCTCATAGGAAGGTCGCAGGCAAATGCAAGGCACACTGAGATTTCCTGAAACCTATAGCAACACATGGACCCTATGATAACTACTATGGGTCAGGGTCATACACACAGCTATTGAAGCAGGAAATTATAGTTCCCATATAATATATATATAAATATGTACTATTCTTTATGGTGAAACTGCGACTGGCTCATTATATCAGTTAGGGTTCCTAACTGATTGTATATATTATACATGTATTTTACTTTGGTAACAAAATGAAAATATAACAATATAAAACAAAATAATATTAACAATATAAAAATACTAAAATAATAAAGCATTGTCAGAATGTAATCATGGGAATAATATTAGTAATAGTTACAAATAAAAGATCGAAAATTAAAAAAATAAATAAAATAAAGATCATCTTTTGTACAAGCAAATATTTTACCATTTTACTATGACAAGGTCATAAAATTAAGTAAAAATAAATCCTGATAAGTACAACATGAAGATGTGGTGATTTCATTTTACTCCCTGTCTATGGGAGACATGAAACATTTCCGGAGAAGTGGAAACGTTCGGGTGAGAGCAGAAGCAGATAAGGAGTCAGGGGCCCTGCTGTCTGCAGTCACAGGCTGCAACTCTGTTCCCGGGCAGGAACAAATCTGACTGCACCTAATCCTTCCCGGGGAGAGACACTACAGACACCGAATGAATCATAAAGTCTGTCTATCCTGTACTATGAAGCTCGCACTTTTGTTGTTTTAGCAAACAACGCGGAACTTTCCCATCTCACAGCTCCCTGTTTGCATTAACATAATTTTAGGAACACAGTGATTCTGGGTTAATAGCTGAACAAGAAGAGCACAGGGTCATAGAACTGCATTATCTCTCTCTATTTATAGATTTAAAAAAAAAAAAAAACATCATTTCTCTAAGAATTAACATTTTAGCACATTTAGCAAATTACAAAGTATTTGTTGCCAACAACTCTTAGTTGCTATCTATCTACATTAAACCGTATCTAATTGTTTAATTATCTATCAATCAATCTTTCAATCTCAAAATTCATTTACTATATCATACTGTATCTGTCTATCTATGTATCTACCATCTAAACAAACACTGTCTCAAACATTATCTAGCTCTCTATATCTAGCACTATCTACTTAATAATTTATCTATCCAAACACAATAAATAGCAATCATAATAAAATTTAATATAAATCCATCTCAAATCTAATCTATCTATCTATCTATCTATCTATCTATCTATCTCATAGCTATCTATCTATCTATCTATCTATCTATCTATCTATCTATCTATCTATCTATCTATCGGTATAAAGTACAGTATGCTGTACATCATAACCTCCTATAGTGTTCCCATGTCTTACCCAGCATCTTGCTGAGCTCGGCATTGTGCAGGTCGGGGTTCTGCACTGCCAGCCTCTTCCTCTCGTCCTTTGCCCACACCATGAAGGCGTTCATGGGTCTCCTGATGCGGGTCTCTGAGCCTTTCTCCCGAGGAGACCTATGAGGGGACAGTCCATCGGAGAGGTCTCCATCCATGGTGGAACAGTCCAAACTATCAGACCAGGAGTAAGATCCCATCAGTGCAGTCATGGCACCTCTTCTCTGTTTCTGTGCGCACTGGGCTATTAGTGATCTGCTTCCTTATACTCAGGTTCTCCACCTCGCCCTGTGTCTGTCTGTAGTCAGGAGACACTCCTTAAAGAGTGTGCACACAGTTCCTGGCTGCCCGGTGTATTTATCAGCTCTTAAGAATAACTTCCTCCAATGGCACAAGTCATCTCCAGCCAGCTCCACCCAAGAACTGAGAAAATGTGACACAGGCTCACCTCTCCAGCCCCAGGCTGTAACTGCTCTCACACCAAGACAACATGCTTCACCCAGCACACACCTCCCCCTTTATACACACAACCTTAAACCTGCTCACAGAGAACAAGGGGCTTCCCAAAAACTTGCCCACCACATGCAACCAAACCTACTGCCTCCTCTAGTGTCAACTACATTAACTATATACCCACACCAAAATAATATGCACCATCCAACATCTGCACATTTACAGCATGCATTACACGAGGTCTCACAGACACATAACAGTGATATAATATCACATCCATTACATCTCATACACAACAATAAACCATGCATCTACTAAGACGAATGATGTCCACTTTCACAACATACATTACATAACACACAGAACCACCAGGACAACATGCATAAGTCATCTCATATCATTTACACATTACCTATATCCATCATACACACACATCAGTATAGCAAGACATATGATGTAACCCCCTACACCAGACATGTGGTACCTAGTGCATTCAGTACATATATACCAATATACACTCATCATGTGGCTTCAAGTGGCTTCTTTCCCCCAATACACAGGGTGCAGCAAGACTTCACAAGTCCTGTATATGGTATACCAGCACCAGGACTGTATTGGCAATATCTATCTACACTATACACCCTGTACACATAATGTAGCCATGCACACATCAACACAACATGTACAAAGAGACAGGCACATTATAACAAGGAGAGACTATTGAACAGTCAACAGGAACTATCATGATTTTGGGTTCATTGTACAAAATACTTGTGCTCCTCTGCTTCCTGCAGAATCACTTTATGTTTTTTTTTATCATTTTTTTCCCCCTTGTCTTGTTCACATTAGTTAGTGATGCGGATAATTGCAGAACTTCCTTCCAGTTCCTGGAATATGAGCTCCACACATCCTTTATCCATAAGGAATAGACTGGATGACATCCTGCTAGCTGGCACACACAGCTCCATTATCAGACAACATCAGAGCTGAGATACAGCTTAGATACACTACACACAAGGATCCAGGAGCTGCAGCCATTAGTAAAATACAGAGGTATACAGGAAGGTACACGTTTCTTCTATGACCAGGTCTATAACCATGCCACTAAAGTTGCATTGCCTCCTGGAATGTTCTATCAGTCTGTACAGTATAAGGTCCACCCCTAGGCACATTAAACTATATAGCATTTTAGTACTTCTATACATTGTGTGTTACTATAGACGCCCCCAGCTCTACCTTCATCTTCAGACAAAGACAATAGCACTGAGACTGCACTCTGTAACCCACAGACATCTCACAATCATCCCATTGCAGCTGCACATGAGAAGAGAGAATGTAGGGACAGTCTGGAGATGAGAGAAATCCAAAGGGACCCAGAAGCTTGGGACATCCTGACTAGATGGACAGCCATGGTGCTGAAGTGGTAACTATGCTCTGAGGTGGTGGACACATGACAGACACTACAGAGGCAGGGCTTCATACCTGGGGGGTCATCTCCTCTGGATTGTCCTGACCCCTGGCACTATGGAGGCGGAATCCCCTACATGGATGTCAATTGTTTGTGAATGTTTCCTATTATTGCTGCCAGGAATCATTGGGATTGTGAACAGTCCTATAACAACAAGTGTGTGTAGACTGTCAGCTACTGCCTCTCCCCCATATGTTACCAGCTGTGACCCTGACAACTGACAACCACACACAACTGTTTGTCTATAATCTATCGTATCTATTTATCTATATAAATTATGTCTATAATTTCACCCTATAAGGATGAATGTGTATTTCTATATCTCTATATATACAGTATATTTATATATAAACATTTATCATACAATATATCTATACTTTGTTGTTGTATACTCAGTTTCTTATATCTACATATATCACTATATCACATATGTTTATAACATATATATCTAGCTATGTATATAAAATATTTGTATTTTCTGCTTTATTTATCTACATAGCGATAACAAGATATCTACCTCTTAAATTAATCTAAAATAAGATTATCACAAGTATCTATCTGTAACATATGTATCTCATACCTATTATCTATTTGTATATAACTATACCTACTCTTTTATCTATCTATCTATTATATTGATTATTTACAATCTATCTCATATCTACTGCCAATAAGAAAGTGCCTACATATTTTTCTATTTAACTATTGGAGTGTTTTCGTTCTTTGTTTTTTTCTTATTGCCTATAATAGATATACATATATCCATCTATCATCAATACCTTTGTTACATTTAATATATATTTAAACATGTACGTTTCGGAACACAGAGGTCCCTTATTCCAGACAAATTGACTAAATCCAGAAACTTGCAAAGATGTGTGTATAAATATTTGTTATGGTTATAGTCAACAATTAAGTTCAAACCTATAACACTAGGAGAGGAGAGAAGAATATACAATCATAATAGATATTACTGACTATCTGTGTGTATTTCTTTACACATTTGTCTATATTCAATTGTCGGCATTTAAAACTGTCTGGATTGTAACAATACACATGTATATTCCGTGATTAAATATCATATACACAATATACTCTAACTGTACATTAGAGGCTGTTTAGATTTTTTACTATAATGTGGTGTACAATGTGGACTATTTTATACTAGAATATTTATTAAATTAAGCTGTAATACATCTGTATATCATAAAATATTAGATATATACTGACAAATTATTGCTGTAATAAATTTAAGATGTGATGGTTTTATAGGAAGTATAATAACAAATCACATGTGAAGAACAATGTAAACACACAATGTACAGCTGATTTATACGCTCCTTTCAGTGATGTGTCCCTATGTCCTGGTGTCCTCTGCATAGATAGATATATAGGATAGGAGATAGGTAGATAGAAGATAGTTAGATATGAAATAGATCTCTAGATTTCTAGTTCATTCCTTTCCATAACCCAGAGGCTGTGTACTGCCCTGGCACATTATGTATTATGATTTACACACTGTATCAAAAACTGGATACATTTGTTGCCTTTGAAAAATTCATAGAAACCCAAGTGAATATATATGTATATATATATATATATATATATATATATATATATATATATATTGCAGTTTTACTGTCCCTGTCTCACACTCTGACTCCAGTTAGAGAACTGGAGGATTTCTGTACATTTCCATAAGAAAAGCAGACGTGTGAATGGTCACATTGTTGTGAAGCTTTCCCTATTCCACGTGTAAACAGGTTCTGTACAGTGGAGGATGAGGAGGGTGTGGGGGCTCTTTGTGTTCTGTGGGTGGTTTGGGAGCTGCAAGTCTGGAGTCTCTGAACAATAAGGAGCAGATACTGAGGGATACTTGGGGGTTATAAATAGGAAGATGGTATATTATATACACACACAGTGTAGAGATGGTCACCAATCATGGTTTATGCAGGATACATAATACAGTCACAGTGATCTATTAAATAAAAGACGTTTTGGGGCTGTAATTTACTTGCAGTATATTATTTTCATTAATATTTATCAGTCAATAGTAGGAGTAATCTTACTAATAAATAGTACAATAGAAAGGTATATAATAATGTAGCTTTTATTAAGAGCCAAGTGTGATTTTGGCTTCCAAATACTGATGCAAAAACGGACCAGAATATTGTCCTGTGAAATTGGCCTATAAAACATTTAGCTTGTAGTACAAATGTGAAGTAAAATAAGGACATGATTTAATTTATAAATATACTGAGAGAGTTCATAACCGGGTGAGACATACAATAAAATTGCAGTATAGATGTTTAATACAATATGATTCATTCATATAAGGGCTATATAGTCAGACATGGAATGATACGATTTAGTATATTATCAACAATATAATAGGAATCCATTTACAATGTATCACACACATGTGGGGTATATTATACATTATATGAGAATATAGATGTGTAAATATTAACAGGTTATATACTGTACATAATACATCCATACTACGGGTATATAATGCAACCAGATTATAATACAGATGTGTGGTAGGAACAGAGTATTATATGTTTTATAATTCACTCTATCAGTACTTCATTCAGTATTGGGGTATGTAATACTTTCACACTTTATACGAATTGTCTCTGGTCTCCAAACATTCATTATGCTGGTATATACCAAATCTAGATTACAATAGGATGTATAGTAAGAATAGGATATAATAGGGTTTATAATACTCTTACAATTTAATATAGCAGAACTCCAGGCATGTAATAAGCGGGTGTATAATAAATGAATACTATATTGTATTTACCGTAACAATTTAATACACATGTGTATTAATAGAGTATAATAGAGTTTTATTATACACCCACAGTAGACCCCGGTCATGTAATACAGCTTTGTATTAGGAATAGACACATAGGATATCACTTGTGCTTCCCCAGTAGATACATATGTTGGACAGTATGATAAAGATAGGGATAGATGTGTAAATGGCAAGACAAGGGGTCGGCACCAAATGCTAATGATAATTCAGCCATCGATGTATTCTCTTTATCCAGCATTCCTGGTCTTCACATTACTACCTGATGTACACATATCTGTGAAAAATATAGATCATTACATAAGTAGTTAGATCGATGTATAATAGATAGATAGATACATAGATACATAGATACATAGATAGATATGAGATAGATAAATAGATAGATAGATAGATATGAGATAGATAGATAGATAGATAGATAGATAGATACATAGATACATAGATAGATATGAGATAGATAGATAGATAGATAGATAGATAGATAGATAGATAGATAGATAGATAGATAATAGATATGAGAGAGATAGATAGATAGATAGATAATAGATATGAGAGAGATAGATAGATAGATAGATAGATATGACATAGATGAGATGAGATAGAAGTAGAGGATAATTATAAGATTAGAATTGATAAAAAAAAATTGCTGCATATATATGAGACACAAATAGATTAGATAGTTTGAGATAGATGGAATTAGATACAAATATGGGATAGATATATAGATATATCTTTCCATCCAAGTTGGAAAAGTCCAAGGCAGCACTGTGTGTATGAAGCTCTAACAAAGAGGGGCCGCAGGGCCAGCAAGACAATATTTATATCTGTCTATCTTATAATAATAATTCTTTATTTATATAACCCCTATAGATTGTGCAGCGTTGTACAAAGCATGTCAAATCAGTCCCTGTCCCCATGGGGCTCACAATCTAAACAACCTACCAGTATGTTTTGGAGTGTGGGAGGAAACCGGAGGACCCCCACGCAAACGCAGAGAGAACATACAAACTCTTTGCACATGTTGACCTGGATGGGAATTGAACCCAGGACCCCAGCGCTACAAGGTGGTAGTGCTAACCACTGAGTCACCGCGCTGCCCCTATCATATGTATCTATAATCGATCTACCTACCAATCTTAAATTTATATTATATCTATCAAACATCTACCTGTCAGTCTGTCTGTCTATTCAATAGAAAGTCCCAACTGCAATGTCGGCAGGTCCTGGAAGCCTTTCATAGATAAGAACGCTACATAAAAGTGTCTCACTCTGACACATTTAACATGGAGTAAATTTCGCCAATGTATACCTACAGTCTGGAGAGCCGACCGCTTTTCCAATTTTTTATCTATCCATCAATCTGGTATCCGATAGGTAGATAGATCTTTGACCAATCACCTTGATGATCTTCCTAAAACAAAACCCTTCTTTCATATCATGACGTTGTCTTTAAGATTTTGGTTACGTTTCAATCATCCCAGTGAAGAGATGGAGTCTTCAGCATGAAGATCACTTATCTGGCAAACAAGAACCATATCTATCTGATCAGTTGATCATATACACAAACCAATTGCATTAAAGGACATTTACAACCAGGATGAAGGACTGTAAACCAAGTACACTGACATACTGGTGTGTGTCCTGTCTTGCAGGATCTGCTTTTCTTTTAGCTTCTTATACCTTGTTTTGTTTTGTTTTGTTTTTTTTACAAAAAAGGCTTTTAAAATTATGCAAATGAGACTGAGGGGCTCTGGGTCCTATAGATATTAATGCAGCCTGGAGCCCCTCAGGCTTATTTACATAATTCTTTAAACTCCTTTGTTTTTAATCAATAAAAAAGATTTTAAGAAGAGCAGATCCTGCCAGAGGGGGCACACACCAGTATGTCAGTTTACTTGGTTTACAATCCTTCATCCTGGTGGTAGATGTCCTTTAATAATGGTCTGGCATAGCCATAAATTGGTGACATTATCTGCACCATAGACCACGGTGACAGGGAACATTCAGTCGGTACATGATCCTATGGATAGCTGATGAATTGTAAATTTGGTAGGACCCTTGTAACATGGGCGCTGCAGTATAATAGTATATTATATCAGTGGTATAGCCTAAAGGCACCATGTGGCGCCATTCAGCTATTCCGAAATAACCCCCCCCCCCCCCCTTGTTAATGGTGTGTCCATTTTGTTAGGGGATTCAGATCAAAACCGAACCGTTGACCATAAGAACAAACCAACCCCCCGCAATAACAAAACGCAACATTGTTTCCCCTTAAAGGGTAGTACACCCCCCCCTTCCCCCGGCTGACCCCCAAACACTTCGCCTCCTGAACTATAGCCAGAGAAAACTTAGGATCCGTGGGGATTTTTTTATAAACACCTCCATACGTAGATAGATAGATAGATAGATGGATGGATAGAAGATAGATAGATAGATAAATATACAAGATTTGACACTAATGTTCTTTCCCTCTGTTAAAAAAGTAAAGAATGGAGAATTAACGGAGGTGTAATGTATCAGTTAAAAATCTCATTGACCTCAGTGTATATTTTATGTCATCCGTTATGTTCCGTTTAGTCAGGGATCCGTTATCCATGCGTTTTTTTTTTGGACAGAAAAAATGATGGAGGCTGCAGGACTTTTCCCCCGTTTGAAATAAAACACATGGATAACGGATTCCTGCCAAACTGACCGTAACAGATGACATAAAATTTACATTAAGCCCCCATTCTTCACTCTTGTAACTGAAGGAAGGAACGGAAGGAAGTAGCGGTGGTGTGCGTTTATCCTTAGATAGATAAAAACTAAAAAAGTCAATAGCAGCACAGACCTAACAATATGTAGGAGGTGCTATCCACAAAACTTTGAGCCAAACAAAGTCCAAATCTATACAGGTGGTCTTCTACTTAAGGAAGACACCCAACTTACAGGCGAAACCTAGTTACAGACAGACCCCTCTGACCCCTGGACAAGTCTCTGGATGTTACTATAGTCCCAGGCTGCACTGATCAGCTGTAAGGTGTCTGTAATGAAGCTTTATGGATAATCCTTGGTCCCTTTACAGCAAAAAATTTTGAAACTCCAATTGTCACTTGGGCAAATTTTTTTTTTCGTCTGGATCTACAATTATAAAATATACAGTTTCAACTTACATACAAATTCAACTTAAGAACAAACCTATTGACCCTATCTTGTACGTAACCCGGGGACTGGCTGTACATAGTTGTTGTATTTGCAGTCTCATTATGTAGTATCAGATTTAGTCCTAGAATCATCTACGTGTATATTCACACGGGGCAGAGTAACGCAGCAGTCACTGACACCACAGGACCTGTTGTTGTATTCTTGTGTTGTCTCCCTGTGTGAACACGCCCTTGCTGCGGCCATGCACAGTCTGATAGCAGATATCGCCCTGTGTGTGTCTGGGTTATAGGACGATGTTACCCTAGTAAAATGACAGCCCTACTAACCTTATGTCACCTCCATGCACCCAGCAACACCTGCAGTGTAAAACCTCATTGTTCCCCATATTTTTTGGTTTTGTAACTATTTACTTCCTTTACTATCTAATTTCCCTCTGCAAACTATAGACTCTAATTACAAGTGTCATTATACGGTGTCACCATAGCAACCAAGGACATTGGAATATTAATTGCAGGAAATAGCACTATCTGCATCATACATCTGTGACAAATCTCCGCTATGTTCTAGAACACCCCAACAATAAATATTAGCGCGCTACATCCTTAAAGTGTCCCCATTGTTATTTCCATACATGTAAATATATTATTATATGTTACATTTATATTACATTTCGCCCTGCAGGGGCCTGGAGGTCTCTGCACCATCATTACAGGCGCCTAAGGCTCAGTTCACATTACCGTTCCTTACCTACCTACATTTTATTAATTTGTGTTAGTCTGAACCCAAATTTTAAAGACCTGTTTGGAACCAGCCGATACCTGAACTTGGACCTCAAACAGGAACACCCGCAATCGGTGTTGGCGCAGATAGATGTTCATAGATGGATCAGTGATGTTCATGCACAGTGGCTCAGTGGTTAGCACTACAGCCTTGCAGCACGGTGGCTCAGTGGTTAGCACTACAGCCTTGCAGCACTGGGGTCCTGGGTTCAAGTCCCATCCAGGTCAACATCTGCAAAGAGTTTGCCTGGGTTTCCACCGGGTCCTCCGGTTTCCTCCCACACTCCAAAACATACTGGTAGGTTGATTAGATTGTGAGCCCTATTGGGGACAGAGACTGATTTGGGAAGATCTGTGTGCGCTATATAAATAAAGGAATTATTTTTATGCTGTTGATTGTGTGATAAATGATTAGAAACCTTCTACTCACTAAAGATGCACCTAGTGTAGTTCAGGAAGGCAGAGACCATCCTCATGGACATTCCTTACTGCAAGATGGGGTGAGGGAAAAGGAAGACATGGCATGTTATGAGGAAAGGGATGGCATGGGATTGGATAAGAATTGGATACTATTCTATATTATAACAATCAATGCAATTTTGCTGTATGAAGCATCTAGAGCCTTTTTGAAGCTGTCTGCTGTCCCTGCTGTGACAAGCTCCTGAGCTCAGCTATCCCAGAGATTCAAGGTAACTAAAGGTTAGACTTGATAGAGCTTATTTACACTTATCTACTATGATACCGAAATCTACTATGAAGACGCAGAGGATGGAGATGCAGCAGCCTTATTTCCATTTGTCATGTGACAGCACGGTGTGATATGGGAGCGGGAGCACCGATAACCCATTGACCGGAATCTGTTGCTAGTTAGTGCCTCCTCTCAACATAAGTCTAAATGCATATTTTCAGAAACTAGGAAAGGAAGATAAAGAATCCCAAGAGCCCAAGTGTATGTGAAGTCTGAATCACACAAATTCCAAATAATGTATTTATGGGCTATTTCCCTGTCTTATAAATTCTGGTCTTAATGCACTTGTGCTTGGCTGCTCCTAATGCCCATAGAAGTGAATGGAGAGAGACATACACATGTACCGACAGCTTTTTATTCCTCCTTGGCCTGGATGTAGCAGCAAGCAGTCCCCTTACTGCCAGCGGCCCCCTTACAGCCAGCGGCCCCCTTACAGCCAGCAGCCCCCTTACAGCCACCTGCCCCCTTACTGCCAGCGGCCCCCTTACAGCCAGCTGCCCCCTTACAAGGGAAGACAGGGGGTTAGCAGACCCTGCTCATCAGATTGGTGCAGGTCCTCATATACATATTACCATAATTTGATTCTTAAGTCTGTGGCTCCTCATCCTCCACCACTGTAACGTCTCAACGCAAACATACAAACGATCTCTGCTACGTTTCTTACTAATGGCAGCCCGATCCTGCATTCCAATACTCAAATGATAGCCATATGGATCAATAAAGTCAACGACATCAAGCACATGGAACATACAACCTGGCAACCGTGGATCCTCTTCCAACAATCTACCGAATACAGACAATCAATTTGACATAGTGGAGAGGTCTCTCCTCCAGCCTTTCCTGGCTGACCCCCCCACCCCAACCTGGACGCCCCTCTCCTGTGTTTTCCCTCTCGTTCTATCCTTTACCCCCTCCTCCCACCACCCCACTACTCCCCCGTTCTCCCGTACTTTATTCTTCTACCTTTATAGTTAGTATTGTCCTGGGGAGCCCTTTGTGGCTTCTCCGCAGCGTCCAAGGACTCCCCCATGGTTCTGTTCATTAATACTCCAAAAATATACGTATGAGTAACACCTAAAGTGATTATATGTAATGTATACCCCCATCTATGATCCATATATGAGCTGCTGGTGGACTGTTTTCCACCTGTTTTCTTTTTGCATTCTGGCTACCAATAAAAGCAAATGATAAAAAAAAAAATATATTACCATAATTTGAGAAAACCCCTTCAATGTATGTCAATATATATACATTCAGTTGATATATGGGGCTTTATCCAATAGTCTCCTGGTTCAAGGATTAGCTAATTTAATGATATGAAAGGTTCTCCTGAAGCTGCGTTCGCACGTGGCGTTTCCATTGCAATCTGTTAACATTCATTTGCATTTTGTAAACACAAATGTTAACAGAAACTTACTGAGACAAAACTCCTCTCCTCAGCTATTGGATTGAGTTTTAAAATGCAATGTCCGTGCCACATGTGAACGCAGCCTAAGATTCCTGCGGTTATAGGGACTCCCTGGTTACATGTGAACTAAACATATGACCTTTTAGTTTTAAGGGGGTTGTCCAGAGGTTACAACAGCGCCTGACCATGGGTATTGCATGTGATTGCAACTTAGCTCCCTTAGTGAGCTGCAGTACCCGCAAAAACCATGGTCAGTCATAAGCCGGACTTTTGTTTCTGAATTATATGTAAATTAGCATTAGCATTCAGCGCAGCATGGGCGTGGCCATGAGTGTGCCCTCCCCTGCCTAGGGACCTGTAAATCATGGAAGAGTGGGGGGCAATATCCCTGACAAAAATACTTGAGATTCAATTATTTGATCAAATTACCTGAATCAGCGATTGTGTGTGCAATCCCAATAAACGATATTCTCCATTCCCCGTACGGGGTGTTACTCTGCTCTGTAAAGGCACAGGACATGTGATTGAGCTGAACATGAATACGGGAGGTGATAAATGAAGGTCAATGTTTTGATGAGGAAAGAGGTGTTAGAGGGGGATCTGATAGGACCCTGCAAATATTTTCTATGTCAATATTTTTTATGACACCAACTGCACAGGGGGCACGGGGGTCACGCGCTGAAATAAGAGGAAGCAGGGGGCTGGCGGATGAGGGCAGCATCACTAGGATGTTGATGGAGGGAAACGTCCTGGATTATTTTAGT
This sequence comes from Engystomops pustulosus, assembly GCA_019512145.1. Taxonomy (NCBI): domain Eukaryota; kingdom Metazoa; phylum Chordata; class Amphibia; order Anura; family Leptodactylidae; genus Engystomops; species Engystomops pustulosus. Next base: position 83,822 of record CM033643.1, on the reverse strand, counting down.
CAGCAGATGTTTGCTCACCCATATATGTAATAAGTGGACGAGCCCTGAATTATCCATGTGTTTTTAAAGGAAACCGTATGATTTGGTTTACCCGTCCCTGGAGGCAGAGGATAAGCTGGGAAAACCATCAGGACCAATAAGGAAAATACTTCCGATCGTGTTCCTATGCGGATGCCGAGCCACGCTGCTGTGTTATTATACCTGACTGCCAAATACTCTGGAGATCCGGCGGTACGCACCACCTCTCACGTTACGTTACGTTTTCTCGAAGTACGGTTTCATCTGGAGTTTTTTTTCGGCAAAACTTTTCGCAAATTTGAGACAATTTGAAATGATAAATGTCATTTGTGACATTTACCGCACCTGGAATAGAAGATAAATGTGTCTTACTGATGAAAAACAAAGGGGCACATTTACTTACCCGTCCCATTGCGTCCGCCGATCCGGAATGTCCGACGAGGATTCGGAACTGCCGCGATTCACTTACAAACTGCGCCCGAAAACTTGAATGTGCCGCTTCCCTGCCGAGGTCCGCCGGAGTTCAAATTCTTCTTCCCGGTGCATGTAAGTGCTGATCTTGCGACACAATTTGAACTTTAAATTCCGTGGTTTGTCGGAATAAGTCGGGTTGTCCGACAGCCACGCCCCCCGATTTGTGTCACATGAAAACCAAATCAGTGCAATTCAGGGCAAATCGGAAATATTCGGGTAACCCGACGGAAATGCGTCCGACGGACCCTTAGTAAATGTGCCCCAAATTGTCCACAAAAAGCGGCAAAAATTGCAATGTGCCAAAAAAAGTCTCCAAAAAGACAGAAAAAAACAGGAATAAAAATAAAAATAAATGACCCCCACTGTTTTCTATAATTTAAAAAAATAAATAAATAAAAGGTAAAAAGAAATATTGGATACATACAGTACGCGGCCCCATTCAGGTGAATGAAAGATTCACACAAGTGTCAGCAGTAAATCTGCCAGGTGTAAACATGGCCTTAGAGGCTGTCACATGACTGGGTGCTCACTGTGTGAAATATGGACTGTGGAGATGATGTACAATTCCTTCTACTCAAGTTTTTTTTAAAAAAAGACTCAATTTCTGGCGGACAACATGGAATTTGCATCTTTTGTGACATTTTGGTTGAGAGTTGAGGGTCTTGAAATCTACACCAGCACCAGTAATCCTGACTGCACAGTGACTACGTCACAACCGCATGGTGACCGCACCGTGTAATTGTACCATTAAAGGGGTTGTCCACTTTCAGAAAAATTAAAAATCTATATTGTTTGTGTAATGAAAAGTTATTGTGGATAAAAAACAGCGTTGGTCATGTGATGTCACACAGATGCACTGCCCAGTAATCAGAGCTGTGCAATATAATGAGTTGTGCACCTGTGTGACATCACATGACCAGGGATGTAACGAACCGTGCACCTGTGCGACATCCCATATCAAGGGATATATATAACGAGCTGTGCACCTGTGTGACATCACATGACCAGGGATATAACGGACCGTGCACCTGTGTGACTTCACATGACCAGGGATATAACGGACCGTTGCACCTGTGTGGACATCCACATGACCAGGGATATAACGGACCGTGCCACCTTGTGTGACATACGGTGCCAGGGATATAATGAGCAGTGCACTGTGTGACATCACATGACCAGGGATATAACGAACCGTGCACCTGTGTGACATCACATGACCAGGGATATATAACGAGCCTTGCACCTGTGTGACATCACATGACCAGGGATATAACAAGCCTTGCACCTGTGTGACATCACGTGATCAGGGATATAACGAGCCTTGCACCTCACATGACCATGGATATAATGAGCAGTGCACCTGTGTGACATCACATGACCGGGGATATAACAAACAGTGCACCTGTGTGACATCACATGACCAGGGATATAATGAGCAGTGCACCTGTGTGACATCACATGACCAGGGACCGGTGATTATACTTAGGAAGTAAACAATTAATCTTCCTAGAGAATGACAGCAAGCAGAGATCTAGAAACCCATGAGAAACTGATGCAAAGGCCGGTCCCTCGTAACAGAATTGGTTAACTGCACAAAATTTGTCATGTATAATCGGGAAACATGGGCCGTGGGGTCTTTCTGTTTGGACTGAGGGAACCATCACATGATAAGAATGAAATATAGAATTTCCTGAATAATTCCCATCATGTTACATAGTAGATACACGAGAGAAATGCAGGTTCTGGTTACAGTGACCTCATCCAACCCCAGTAATCATGTGTGACATGTGCACAGCTATTTACACGCTCCACCAAATGTCACCTGTCACCGTGCTGCAGGTGTAGCCGTCACTCATCCTGCAGGTGCATGGTGTAACCAAACAATGTGTGTGGCCACTATACGTGGACTACCTCTGTGGTCAGTCCTAAAATCAGTCATTTCAACATGAACAGCCCCTGTCACGTTAGGAGACTCTTAGGGTGAAGACACACGTGGCGTTTTTAGGCCGTTTTTGAAAAACGCATGCATTTTCAAAAAAAGGATGCGTTCTTAAAAAACGGATGCGTTTTTTACCGCATGCGTTTTTAACGATCTGAAAACGCACTAAAAACGGACCAAAAACGCCACGTGTGTCTTCACCCTTAGTGACATGTCAGAAGCTGTGATGAGCGTTTTTTAAACGGACTGAAAACGGATGCTTAAAAACGGACCGAAAACGCCATGTGTGGCACCACCCTGAACACACCCTCAATCTTCCGCAGCTTCCACATTTACATTACACCGAATAAAAGGAAACGCAGTAGGGATCAATTTGCCACCGCGTTAAAATCTACATAACAAGTCTCATCCCGGATGCTTAATCACCGTGGCTGCGGTCTGCGTGGCACAGGCTCAGGATACTCATCAATAATCTGTGGCTAAAGGAGTTTACCAGGTCTTCATGTTGTCCCCTATCCACAGCTGAATGGCGGAGGTCCGACGGCTGGGACCCTCACTGATCATGAGACAGGAACCCCTGGCAATCTGGAGAGGAGGGGGGTCATGTTCTCACTTAGGGCGCGGTCACATGTTGCGTTTTCATTGCGTTTTTGAAACAACCTGACAACTGGAAGGATCCCTGATTCACCCAATGAGATCCATCAGTGATGTCCATCTAGTCACCAATCCATCATAGTGGGCGTGGCTTATCTGTCGCCTCTAGTGTGAACAAGACCCAAAAAACACAAGTGGAATAATTACGGTAAAACTTTACAGCCTGTTGTGTGGAGGAAAAGATTGTCTGATCCGGAGGAGGATGGATCCATCATTTTCCACCCATGATGTAACATTGGGTCAGAATCTCCGGTCCTGCGTCCAGTGTGAATGAGACCTATGACCCCTCTATAAATTCGGGAGCCCTCCTGGGAGGCGAGGCGGGACGGGCTCCTGTACTGAGCACCTCCGGATGATTAGTGGCTTTCTCATCACCCTGACGCCATGAAGGACGAGTCGGACCAGTTCGCTGGGACATTCCTCCGGGCAGGTGCTGGAGAAGGAGCCGGCTATTAGCGCTGGTGATCACAGATAATTAGTAGATGATTGGTCGCGCTGCTTAATTCCTTTTACTTTAACCCCACACATTTTGCAGGAATCACAAGTTTTTAAAAAGAAAAGAAAAGCGCTGGGTGTATCCGAGGATTTTCACACGGGATTTAAGGTGCAAGGATTTTACACCAAATCACTGTCATAATGATCAGACCCTGACACCTCCTAAGCCGCACTACTCAGGAAGTGTAACCCGGGTCTAACCACAGGGGGGGAAGGCACAAAGGGGAAGCAGTGATGTCACAGTACAGGGATAATACACACAGTGATGTCACAGTACATGTCACAGTACAGGATTGAAACCACACAGTGATTGTCACCGGGACAGGGATTACAACAGTGAGTATCACAGTTACAGGGATTATTACACCATGATGTCACAGTTACGGGAGATTACACACAGTGACTGTCACAGGACAGGAGTATATACACAGTGATGTCACAGTACAGGGAAAATTCAACACGGTGATGTACAGGACAGGGATTAATACACAGTGGTCACAGTAAAGGCACTAGATCTCACACAGTGAGTCACAGTCAGGCATATTACAACACAGTGATGTCACAGGAAGGGATAATACACACAGTGAGGTCACAGTGACAGGGTTATATTACACACAGCTGAGGTCACAGTACAACAGGGATTAATACACACAGATGTCACAAGTATGATATACACGATGTCACGACGAGATATACACACAGCAAGTGATAGAGAATTAACAGGAGTAGTACAGGGATAAACAACAGTGATCGTCACAGTACTTAGGATACAATATCACAAGTAGGTAACAGGATGTCACAGTACCGGGATAATCAATGATGCACGTACAGCTATCCAGCGATGTCACAGTACAGAGATAAACACAAGTGATGTCACAGATCAGAATAAACACACAGTGATGTCCAGTACAGGGAATAACAATGTACCGTACAAGTGAATACACACAGTGAGTCACATAGGAAAGATAATTACCATATGAGGTCACCGTACAGGGATATACACACAGTGTACATACAGGAAAAGTAGTCACGTACAGAATAATACAACAGTGGATTAAGGACAGAATACACAGGATGTCACGTAAGCAGAGTAATACACACATTGATGTCCACCGATACCAGGATAATACACACAGTGATGTCACAGTACAGGGAATAATCACACAGTGATGTCCAGACAGAGGAATACACACAGTGATGTCACGTACAGGGATTAATACACACAGTGATGTCACAGTACAGGGATAATCTCAACACAGTGATGGTCACAGTAAAGGATAACTACACACAGTGATGTACAATACAGGAATATACCACACAGTGAGTCACAGCACAGGGACTAATACACACATTGTGATGTCACAGTTAAAGGGAAATACACCACAGTGTGTCACAGTCCGGTAAACACCATGGTATGTCACAGTACAGGAGATAATACATCACAGTGATGTCACAAGCAGGGTATATACACGTGATGTCACAGTACAGGGATAAATCACACAGTGATGTCACAGTACAGGGATAATACACATACACGTACAGATGTACAGTAGTCACAGTACAGAGTAATACACACAGGTGAGTCACAGTACAGGGATAATACACACAGTGATGTCACAGTACAGATATAATACACAGTGATGTCACAGTGACAGACAGGGATAATACACACAGTGATGTCAAGTACAGATAATACACACAGTGAGTCACAGTACAGGGATAATACACACAGTGATGTCACAGTACAGAGATCAATACACACAGTGATGTCACAGTACAGGGATAATACACCAGTGATGTCACAGTACAGGGATAATACACACAGGATGTCACAGTACAGGGATATACACACAGTGATGTCACATACAAGAGATAATACAACAGTGATGTACAGTACAGGGATATATACACACAGGGATGTGTCACAGTACAGGGATAATACACACAGTGATGGCACAGTACAGAGAGATAATACACACAGGATGTCACAGTACAGAGTAATACACCACAGTGATGTCACAGTACAGGGATAATACACACAGTGATGTCACAGCACAGAGATAATACACCAGTGATGTCCACAGTACAGGGATAATCACACAGTAGAGTCAGTAAAGGTAATCACAGTGAGTCACAGTACAGGGATAATACACACTGATGTCACAGTACAGAGATAATACACACAGTGATGTCACAGTACAGAGATAGACACACACAAGTGATGTACAGTACAGGATAATACACACAGTGACAGTAGGGTAATACACACGTGATCAGACAGGGATAATACACACAGTGAGTCACAGTAAGGGATAATACACACAGTGATGTCCACAGTACAGGGATAATACACACAGTGATGGTCAAGTACAGAGATAATACACACAGTGAGTCACAGTACAGAGGTAATACACACAGTGATGCACAGTACAGGGATAATAACACAGTGATGTGACGCTACAGAGATATAACACAGTGATGTCACAGTACAGAGAGTACTACACACAGTGATGTACAGTACAGGGATAATACACACAGTGATGTCAAGTAAGGAGAATACACACGTGATGTCACAGTACAGGGATATACACACAGTGATGTCACAGCACAGAGATAATACACACGTGAGTACAGTCAGAGAGATAAACACAGTGATGTCAAGCACAGGATAATACACACAGCGATGTCACAGTACAGGATAAGACACACAGTGATGTCACGTACAGCAATAATACAACAGCGATGTCACAGTACCGAAGAAAACACGTGATGTCACAGTATAGATGAAATACACACAGTGAGTCACAGTACGGGATAATACACACAGTGAAGTCACAGTACAGAGTATACAACAGTGATGTCGCCAGTACAGAGCATATACACACAGTGATGTCACAGTACAGGGGAGAATACACACAGTGATGTCACCAGCTACATCCAGCAAGCAGTACAGCATCTCTGCAGGTAAACCTCTCTTCACTAGAAACAGTGTAGCGGGTCTCTGAATACGAGCTCCTGTATATCCTGTGCACAGTGGGCTTTACACGTGTAGGTGCCAGTTCTACGGCTGATGACACTCCTACTCAGCACCAGGGACATGACAAGGATGGGACACCTCCTAGGACGTTGCTCAGTAAAGGGACATTCGGTGAGCGCAGTGAGGCTTCACCACATTCCTCCCCCCCCCCATGTGGATCAACACCCCCCCCCCCATTAAAATATTTGGCCATGATAAATAGCCATAGGACCATGGGCCTGAAGGTCAGAAGGTCATCGGCTCTTATCCAAGCAAATAACAACCATAGTTCTTGCCAAAGACGGGAAGCCCCGAAATAAAGGGGCTCAGTCCACAGGCGTCACTTGTCAGATCCACAATCTCAGCCTATCTGGGCGAAGGTTACTTCTTGCTACAGGGGCGGAACGAAAAGCCTCACGGGTCTGGTAACTCACAGAATCCCCGAGGAATGCCCACAATGCGCTTACAGTCAGGAAACATCCTAGCAATGATGGACTCTGACTGATGACCACGACCAGGACAAATCACTGAAGCTTCATGGAAATGATCTGGGACGGTCACAATCTCTGAATCTCACATGACAAACGTTTATAACAAGGTTATATCCTTGATAAGGGTGCAGACATCTTGTGTCTGGAGGGGACCCAAAGAACCATTGTTACAGACCTTCATGTTATTTAAAGGCATCTACATCAGGATGGTAGGACTGTATGCAAATGAGCTCCAGGATACATTAAGTGTGTAATAGAGTTGGAGCCCCTTCAGGCTCATTGTGCCATACAGTCTTTCATCTGTTGGTGAATGTTTTTTAAAGGACATCTCACACAGGATGAAGGTGGGACCCAGCACAACATACTGGGTGCCCTCTGGGCAGGATCATCCATGACAAAATGATGCAAATGAGTATTTGGGGCTCAGGCTCCATAGGTGTAATAGAGATTGGGAGACCCTCAGGCTTGTTTGATACAAGTCCTTCATCTGTTGGTAGATGTTCTTTAAAGGACGTACCACCAGGATGAGGATTGTAAATTAAAAAAAGCTTTGAAATTATGCAACATTAAGTATGTGGGGTTCCAGGTCATTCATAGGCATAAAAGCCTGGAGCCCTTTAGTCATTACATAATTTTAAAGCCCAGAGGGGGAGCACAACATGAGCATGTAGCGTGCATGGTTACAATCCTCATCATGGTGGTAGATTTCTGTAGGCCATGGTTGATTTATTTATGTACAGATTAAAATCTTACACTTTTATCAAGTATAATTGATAAAATCCTTGGAAGAGTATAACAGAACCATAATTGTGTTATAGTAAAATTCAGGCATTGGCATGTCAATGAAACATCTACCTCAGATCCATCTGATAAACCAGGTGAACAATTCACTCCGTAGATCAGGCACGCGGGACGGTGGGATCTCTTATATGTGTTATCCATGTTCTTTTCTTTCTAAACTCAAACTTATTCTGTAAGAGCCAGATGGTCTCTGGGCGCTTACACAGAGTCCCTCCGTGCTGTAACTTCAGCTCTGTTACACGTGCGAGAGAACTTCCCCTCCCCATGTGTGAGATTACTGCAAGGAAGGTGGCGGGGAGAAAGCGCGGGAAGAGGAGGGACAGTGTAACACCCTGTGAAGCTACAGCCAAAGAGGGCTCTGGCTACTCCCCAAAGAGACCTGTCAGCCCATTGCATAATTAAAAGTTGATTTTAAAAGGTAGGAGGCCATGGTAACACAATATAGAAGAACTCACAGTCCCGGTGCCCGGATCTATGAGTAATGGTCCCGTGGTTTCATCATGGCAGATTTAATGTGGGCTTACTGGAATTAAATAAAAACATGTTTTCTTCTTTACTTTAAATGATTTACTACAAATGAAAAAAATAAAGAAGCATTTTGGAGCACATGGAAATGATGAATACTAACCACTTTGCTTCTACCATGTAAATAGAATTTGAGAATAATCCAAAAATGAAACTGTCATCCAGGTCTGTGAGAATTATGTAAACGTGATAGGAATTTGCAAAGTTTTTTCCTTTCTTTTTAGATGTATTGAGAATACCGACACGGTGGAAAAAACCAAGTGCAACATCATCTGGCAAAAAAAGCAAGCCATCTTAAAAATGAAGACCAAACAAAATGTCACAGATTTTTTTTGTTCTATAAGCAAGGAAATAAATGAAAAACGGATACAGGCGGCCCACTACTTAAAGACAACCGACTTTACTGACGACCCTCGTTACAGAGAACCTCTCTCCACTGTGACACTACTTGGATGTTATATAGTCCCAGACTGCAGGGATACAGATGAAGGGTTGTTAACTGAAGCTTGTGGGATAATCCTTAGTTCCATACAGCAAATAATTTTGAACTCACAGTAGAACTGAGCAAAATATTGTATGGTCACAATTATAAAATATTACCTTTCCGATACATACAACTTCTTTGGGTACAAAAGCAAGCGAACCGATATGATCGTAACCCGGGGTGCCTGGGAGGATTATGTAATTTACACTGTTTAGGTAAGTGTCACCCACCAAACTAAAAAGTTTAGGAATGTTTCCATCTCTCCCAGAAGCGTTTATAAAATGTATGATAAGCTGGGGCGCCTAAAAATACCATCAAAAAACACACTAATATAATAGCCATTATTTATATAGGGCACACAGATTCCGCCAAAGATGTACGGTTGTTCACATCAGTCCCTGTCCCCAGGGGGCATCACAATCTAATTCATCCTACCTGTATGTTGGGAGTGTGGGAGGACCAGAGGAACTGAGTAAAATTCTTGCAGAACATAGCGCATCAAACAACATTTCTGGGCGGCTCTTCATACACAGCGGATCCGGGTCCAGTGGAGACCCACAAAAATGGATAATGACATTCTTATTATATCACGACCTGAGCAGTCACATACGGATGAGCGGCAATGACTGCAGAGGTCACGGATGGCGGCTACACGAACGTGTGCACTAGGTTATAAACTAGGTTCTGGTAGACCCAACCATACTGTTGATTCAGACCCTCTCAACCAGGGACTTCATCGGAAATTTGGTTTGGGTTCGGTTCAACCCACCAGTAACACCAGGAGATCGATGCTGCAAAGTCCCGGCTCATCAGCTAAGTCAGTACCTCAGACGACCATGAAGCACCAACATCTCCAGGGGATGGACGGATTCTCCGCTAATCTCCAAGTCCTTCAGAAAACTAGGTAGAGGTGGAGAAACGAATCCTAGGGGGTTTAGAGCGGGCATAAGAGGTGCGAAGGCGACAAGACAGGTTTGGGCAGTGGAATATTCTAGAGGATATTAAGCCTTGATGAAGGACGGCTGGAAGATGATAGATGCGAGGTGAGGATGGGCTCCGGGTGGGCAATCCGGATGGCGGCACAGGATGCAGAGTCACGGATTGCGGTACACGCACCGGGTGCATTCTGTCATAACTAGGGTTCTGAGTAGACCCATTACCCTACGTTTGGATTCAGGACCCTAACCAGGACTTCATATGGGAATTTGGGTTTGGATGTTCAGGTTCAACCCCATCAGAACACCAGGAGATCGATGCTGGCAAAGATTGTGGTTGCCAACCCTTTACCTGCCCCGGCAATGCATAATGCCAGCAATTTCTTTTACTTATGTGGGATCATCGCTCCGGGTGATGCGCACAGGAAAGTTGGCAGAGCCATCTCAAGAATTAACACTATCAGTTGGCTGCGGAGATAATAGGGGGTGCAATGGGGGTGTCACATTCGGTACCAAGCTGAACTTTTGTCTACTCGTACTAGTCAAAACTTATTGATACAACTTCTCCGAGAATGAGGTGAACGGGGACGGATGGTCCTGTCCGGTGTCATCAGTACTTCTGCAAATTAATGAACGGCTCGATCGTCCATCAAATGGTCAATGATATGAACGTAAGGACAGGAGGATCCGCTATCCCAAACATGGGAAACCACAAATCTCAGTGAATCATTCAGGGAGAGGGAAATCTAGAATGGTCACTAAATGCAAAACCTCTACAGGATAGACACGGGCTACCAGGACAGTCTACAGGGACAGGACTGACCCTAGGGGCCATTCTCCCAAATTAAAGGCTTGGGTAAAGTGAGGAAAAGTCCCAAAGTCCAAGCTCCATCAGATAGTCGTACACATGGGACATGAAGCCACCAACATTACAGGGGAGGGACGGTTCTCTGCAATCTCCACACGTCCTTCAGAAACTAAGTGAGGCCGGAGAAACCGAAATTCCTAGTGGTTTTAGCCGGATAAGCAGGTGAGAAGGCCGACAGAAGTTGGGCAGTGGAATTATTCTAGAGGATATCAGTCGTCGAGACATTGATGAGAGGCGGCTGGAAGATGCTAGATGTGCGGGAGGATGCGGCTCTGTGGCAAATTGTGGAAGTGACTGAGTGTCAGGGTCAACCGGGCAAAGAAGGGAAATAATGCGGCTTTGCTGTCATTTATGTAGTGCTATGTGTTAAAGACGGTGTAAAGAATGTGTACGTCTCTCAGTAGCCACATATTATTCTGGAAGGGTGACTATATTGATAACATATCATAGAGGAGCATCCACAATTATATATAACTCCCAGCAACCCCAAGAATTGGAGTTCTCATCAGCTCATCACCATACATGAACAAAGAAGCAGACAGGCATCTCATGTATAGTGGTCAAAACAGGTACTGTAGGTCATCCATTATTTCTTTAGAAAATCCTTCGAATGCAAACAATTAGATTCATATTTTCTCTTTGTTTTATTTCCAAAACACCATACAAAAGACATGGACTAATATGAGGAGAACTTAGCGTGTCAAGTAGATGAATGCCAGGTATTCGCAAGGAAAAATCCTGCGCGTGTGAACTAACCTAATAGTAACGTGTGATTGGAGTGTTCCTCCATGCACTGTACGACGCTGATTGCTTATGTTCTGTTCCGTTCTCTTTGTCATCTAAGGGGAGATATGAAGTATGATTAAAAAAAGGACTGTTGGGTCCTATTGGACTGTTGTTAATTGTCCCAAATCGCCTGTGTGATCTTCTGTGTGGATGCATAAAAAACCCAAACATTTTACGTCCTCCCTTCTGGATCTCTCGCGTCTGCACCTTACGGCAAGTGAAGGGGGTGTAGACCAAAGTGCGAGGTCTTTTTTGTCTTTTATGGGCATGCACAATGAGACGGGGATTATCTAAACATAAAATCCAAGACAAGATAAGACAGGCTGTGGCAGGACACAAAACTCGTCGTATAGATGACTTGGTAGAGGTTGCGAAACGTAGGGGTGCTCAGTGGTTAGCACTACGCCCTTGTAGAGCTGGCGACTTGGGTTCAGTCACATGGGTCAACATCTGACAAAGAGTTGTATGTTCTTCGTGTTTGTGGTTCGCCTCCCCCTCACTCACCTCGCCCCCTCGCACCGCGTAGACCCTGCGCCCCACACCTAACAATCGCCCTCAATTTCACTAATCACCGCAACCACCCAACCGTACCCCTCCCAACCTTCCCCCCCCTCCCGCCCTCCCTCCTCCGGGCCCCCCCACCTAATATCTCCCACCACAACCATCCTCCCCATCACCCCTTCCCCCCCCACGCCTCTTCCAACATCCACCCCCGCGCGACCTCCTATCCGCCCCGTCGTCTACCTCCCGAGCCTCTTCCCACCCCCCCTTCATCCCCCCAACACCCCCAACCTCCGCACCAACCAACCCACCTATTCCCGACTCCCCCTTAGTTAGTCCCAACTTCTTACCACAACACTCATTCCCCCCCCCCCTCCCAACCCCTCTTGATCACTCAACTCTGATGCTAGGTTCTCCTATGGGGCTCGTTTCTCCAAAACATAATGCACGCTTGAAAAAGAATCCTATTGGAATCGAACGTTGCTGTTTTTATGCCTGGATGAGTACAATAAAGACTTCTTCGCTTTATGCTCCGCTGCTGTGGTCTCGCCTTCCATTAAGCAAAGAAAAAATCGTGCATCCCGTAATAAAATGGCAGCCCACACAGCGCCGTAACACCGAATATAAGAAAAAAGTCATAGATTTTGAAAGGTAAGGAGTCAACAAATGTACTGCAAAAAGAAAAAAAAGGCCTTGTTGTTAAAGGGGTTAACTATGAACATGCTAGTGCCAAACATGTCTAAGCCAGAGACCCGGACTTGAAATTTCCTTTTTTAAAAAGGTCAAAAAAACCCAAAAATACAACCCCTCCGGTTCCATCACTGCTGTGATTTTTTGTTTTTACTAATTGTGCAATTTTTTCTGTGTTTTAATAAAAAAAAAAAAAATACCCTATAATTTTCATGTTATTACATTGCTATGGAATTTATGCAGATCTGAAATACAAGAAGAAAAAAATAATTATGGACCATAAAAAACAGAGAAAACAAGATCAAAAGGAAAAAAAAATTTGGGAAGATACCGGTACATCCCTAATTTATATCCTGGACTAGTGATATAAAGGGAAGCCAACAGCCATGAGGCGGGTTGAGCCACCTTGCTCAGGCAGCGCCACTTGCAGACGATAGGGGGCGGCAGCAGGGGAGATCAAAAGCAGGACCTGTCACATAAAAAAATGTCACAGCTGATGTCAGCATGGCAGGACACTGCATGGAGACCCCACTACTAAAAAAAATAACCTTAATATACTACCGGACGGGGAGAGGGGGCCGCTATATAACTCGCTAAGGCGGCAGAAAAGGAGCGAATATAAGGTGATATAGGACTCTATGAGTCTATGCTTAGGTCTCCTATAAGTTACCTACAATAACAGTGACTGTAGAGAGGAGACACCGGGGCAGCCCATGTGATGACACAATTACACATATAGTAGCGGGGGGGGGGGGTGAGTACTAATGAATAAGCGCCTGAACAATACTGGGAATCTGTGAGTAACGTAAAGCCTCATGGTCATTATAATAATAAAGTAATTAACATCATTAAATCTCATAGGTGTGAGCCAAGTACAGCGCAAGTCTATGTAAGGAGTCATAGCGCTATCACTTCAGCTACAATGCTCGATACACCTATCTATAACACAGAACAAAAATCTCCCGGAATCAGGCAAATAGGACTCTTCTCACCTCATTTTTACTGAGAGGAGTCAAGTTTAGGGGTTGCAGTTGAAGAGTCAGTTAAAAATCCAATCTTGCTCTGTAGCACAAAACTGATTCTGGTGGTATATTAAGATAGGAATCTAATCTTTTAGTTGATGATTCTTGAGTCTGGAACTGAACATGCAGGAAGTTAAATAATAGGTGGAAACCGGATCTCTGATCTGTCTGAGATAAACCAAAAACCATAAACCTGATGGACCCTGAAAGATGAGATTCTTATCTTGATGACACAGCGTGCTTTAGAATAGAAGATAGGGCTTCTGAAGTTACATTTACCTCTGCAACCACTAATGACTATCTTAATGTTCGAACATGAGGTGAGAAGAGTCATAGCTTTTCTGGACTTTGGGGGGATTTTTTTTTTCATAGGTAAACAGGTGAGATTTCACACAACATGGAAATTATAGAAAGGACATTCCTTCCGCCTAAGCGGGGGTAGTAGTTTAGTCAGGGTAAAACCTGCTGGCGGTTCTTTTAACACTGGTCATGTCAAAATGCAACATGAAGAGAGCCAGGGGTATGCTTGCTATAACTTTTTAAATATTGGTGATGACTTTTTCGGGAAAACTGTTCGTAACACTAGAGAAATATCCCAAAATAAGTTTCCAGGATGGTACAAAACATTTGCCTCTTGGGTAATGTAAGGCAGCCCCCTTAACATCAGCTGATTTTTCAGGAAAGCTCAATGACATGATTGCGGGTAATAAGCACAACAGCCGATATATTCTGTTAGACATCACTGTTGTAATGTGGTTGCATCTCGTCAGCACGTGTAGGAAACTAGTGTAGCTTGGTGAGAGTTGTGAGACCAAGTTTGGAAGTCAGAAGACACTTTTAGGGGACTGTCTCATTTTAGGTCGCCCCTGCAGGCGTGTGGAGACTTATAGTCACTGATCCTCAAACTGGGGGAAACTGGGAAATATGCACCTATGGAAATATGCCTCTTTACAAGGTAAAGAATGACTTTTAGGAAGCCTAATGACATGATGTGGGATTATAACAAAACAAGTTGTATTCCAGAAGGATAGACTCCCCACTGAGACAGAACAGTTTCTGTGTCTTTGCATTGTCAGCCAGTGTGGGAAGAGGTCAGCTGAGGGAGAGGTTGGACACTAGGTTCGAGAAAAGTAGAAGACTCCTTACAAAAAGAGAATTTCCAATTAAGGCTGCCTCTGCAGGTGTGTGCGAGAGTTACTAATAAAGACATTGATGCTCAAATTGGGGATTCTGGGAAACCATCGCAAATAGTTTTCCAGATTGGGGCAAGGGTAATGATGACTGTTGAAACCCTGTAAGGCCTCTTGACATCAAGCATGACTAAAGACATCTACCACCAGGAGAAGGACTGTATGCAAGGAGCCTGAGGGCTCACAGTTCATAGTTGTTACATGGCGGTGGAGCCTCAGGCTATTTAAATACCGTCCCATCTGGTGGTCAGATAATAATAAGTCTTATTTGATAGCGCCTACAGATCCGCAGCGTGTAAAAGCATTTCCAAATCGGTCCCTGTCCCAATGGGGGCTCACAATCTAAACAACCTACCAGTAGTTTTGGAGGTGGGAGGAAACGGAGGATCGAGAGGAAAAACCACGGCAAACACAGAGAGAAACACCTACAAACTCTTTGCAGATGTTAACCTGGGTGGGGACCAGAACCCAGGACCCAGCACTGCAAGGCTGTAGTTGATAAACACTGAGACCCACCTCTGTGCCATTACATGAGGTTGCCTTAACATAGCAGAATTTGGTTCTCTGCCGTTGTGAATTTAGGCTTCCCCACAGTCACATGTCCTACGGCTCATCCCGTTCATGGGACAAACACATCAAGAGAATAGCATAAAAAAAAAAAGTGTGAACCTACCTGAACCGAGGAACAAATATCATCATCTGAGTGCTGACCGCGAGGTCTCGTCCACGCTCCCCAATACACAGTCTGTTCCTTATGTGTTTTATTGGGGGCCTGGAAGGAGCTGAGCGCCCCCGGGGCAGTGATAGAGTGATGGGTGAAGGGGCCTTGTCAGGTCTAACATACAATGGGGTCTGGGAGGAGGAGGACAATGTATATACACAATGTATACAACCCGATGAGTGAATGACGATAGGGCAAGCGCTTCATTAATTACAGAAAATTAGGGGATTGTGCCGTATGATTGATTCCCCCCTCCCTACTAACACCGGATATGTGAGCCGAGCTTCCCCTTCCACATCCATCAGTTACCCGGCAGAAATTCACTATCAAACCCAAAATTTATGGCGACGTGAGTGTTTAAACTTGTGCAGGTATAAATTACAGCGGGAAAATTACCAATCATCATATCTGCAGATTGTTCTCCAGTTTCAGGGGCGAGTGCAAGACACCGCTCCGAAATCTTATGGGCCAGGATTTGACAGGTAATGAGTTGTGGGATGAGCCGCTCTTATCTCCGATTGTCACACAGAAACCTGAAAAACTTTGGAAAATTAAAAAAAATAGGGACAGGTTATAGTAGAACGGGGGGGGGGGGGGGGTGTTCAATTTGGTGATAAACTTGAACATGTATATTTCAGCTGAGGTCCGAAGGTCCTGAGACGCGGCTGTTGCGCTGAGCATTTCATAGTCTGGACCTTGGGGATGAATTGGCGGGTGTTAGGTCTCACACGTCTATGCCTTTCCCTTAGAACAGAAGCCGCTCTACTCCTCCTCTCCTGGCCGTGCTCCGAGCATCCTACATCCAATGTCACATCCATGTCACCACTGCCGACCCTAGTCCTCAATCACTACAAGCTTTACTAGTAGTAAAGAGATAATAATTCCAGGGCATTTTTAAGGACTTGTTATGGAATGGTCCCCAACAGCAATAATCAATAATACACACAGTGATGTCACAGTACGGGGATAATACACACAGTGATGTCACAGTACAGGGATAATACACACAGCGATGTCACAGTACAGGCATAATACACACAGTGATGTCCCAGTACAGGCATAATACACACAGTGATGTCACAGTACGGGGATAATACACACAGTGATGTCACAGTACAGGGGATAATACACACAGTGATGTCACAGTACAGGAATAATACACACAGCGATGTCACAGTACAGGGATAATACACACAGCGATGTCACAGTACAGGGATAATACACACAGTGATGTCACAGTACAGGGATAATACACAGTAATGTCAGTACATGGATAATACACACAGTGATGTCACAGTACAGGGATAATACACACAGTGATGTCACAGTACAGGGATAATACACACAGTAATGTCAGTACATGGATAATACACACAGTGATGTTACAGTACATGGATAATACACACAGTGATGTCACAGTACAGGGATAATACACACAGTAATGTCAGTACATGGATAATACACCCCACAGTACAGGGATAATACACACAGTGATGTCACAGTACAGGGATAATACACACAGTGATGTCACAGCACAGAGATAATTCACATAGTGATGTCACAGTACAGAGATAATACACACAGTGATGTCACAGTACAGGGATAATACACACAGTGATGTCACAGTACAGGGATAATACACACAGTGATGTCTCAAAAAATGAGACTGCACTCCAGGGTAAATGTGAAAAAACGGATGGAGCTTATTAGCCACGATGCAGTCACAGTTCAGACCCTGTTCAGGATGAACAGGGTCTGAAACGTTGCACTTGGCTAATAAAGCTCCCATCCATTTTTCACATTTACCCTGGAGTGCGTCTCATTTTTTCTTGGATGATAGATAGATAGATTAGGAGATAGATAGATAGATAGATAGATATGAGACTAGATGATAGATCGGGCAAGATGATTCGTGTAGATAGGGTAGATAGATATGGGTAGGCTGTTTAGATAGGATAGATAGTAGATGATGATATGATAGGTGGATAGAGATAGATCGATAGATAAATATACAAGATTGGCACTATGTTCTTCTCCTCTGTTGTAAAGAATGGAGATTAACGGAGGTGAATGTATCAGTTTTAAAATTCATTGACCTCAGTGATAGTTATGTCATCCGTTAGTTCCGTTTAGTCAGGGATCCGTATTCCATGCCGTTTTTTTTTTGGACAGCAAGAAAAATGATGAAGGCTGCAGGACTTTTCCCCCGTTTGAAATATAAACACAGGATAACGGATTCCTGCCAAACTGACCGTAACCATCACATAAAATTTACATTAAGCCCCTTCTTCCACTCTTGTAACTGAAGAAGGAACGGAAGGAAGTAGTCGGTGGTGTGCGTTTATCTTAGATAGATAAAAACTAAAAAAGTCAATAGCACAGCACAGACCAACAATATGAGGAGGTGCTATCCACAAAAACTTTGAGCCAACAAAAGTCCAAATCTATACAGGTGGTCTTCTACTTAAGGAAGACAACCCTACAGGCGAAACCTAGTTACAGACAGACCCCCTCTGACCCCTGGACAAGTCTCTGGATCTTACTATAGTCCCAGGCTGCATGATCAGCTGTAAGGTGTCTGTAATGAAGCTTTATTGATAATCCTTGTCCCTTTACAGCAAAAAATTTTGAAACTCCATTGTCATGGGCAATTTTTTTTTTCGTCTGGATCTACAATTATAAAATATACAGTTTCAACTTACATACAAATCACTTAAGACAACTATTGACCCTATCTTGTACGTAACCCGGGACTGGCTGTACATAGTGTGTTTGTATTTGCAGTCTCATGTAGTCGATCAGATTAGTCCTAGAATCATCTACGTGTATATCACACGGGGCAGAGTAACGCAGCAGTCACATACACACAGGACCTGTTTTTGTATTCTTTGTGTTGTCCCTGTTGAACACGCCCTTTGCTGGCATGCACAGTCTGATTAGCATTATCAGTGCCCTGTGTTTGTCTGGGTTATAGGACGATGTTTACCCTTATAAATTACCAAGAGCCCTCTAACCTTATGTCACCTCCCATGCACCCGGCAACACCTGCATGTAAAACCCTCATTGTTCCCCATATTTTTTGGTTTTGTAACTATTTACTTCCTTTACTATCTAATTTCCCTCGCAAACTATAGACTTCTAATACAAGTGTCTATAACGGTGTCACCAGAGCAACCAAGGACATTGGAATATTAATTGCAGAGGAAATAGCCACATCTGGCTATACATCTGACAAATCTCCGCTATTGTTCTACAACCCCAACAATAAATATTAGCGCGCTACATCCTTAAGTGTCCCCATTGTTATTTCCATACATGCAAATATATTATTATATGTTACATTTATATTACATTCGCCCTGCAGGGGCCTGGAGGTCTCTGCACCATCATTACAAGGCGCCTAAGGCTCAGTTCCATTACCGTTCCTTACCTACCTACATTTATTAATTTGTGTTAGTCTGAACCCAATGTTTAAAACCTGTTTGGACCAGCCGATACCTGAACTTTGGACCTCAAACAGGAACACCCCAATCGGTTGTTGGCGCTAAGAATTGTTCTAGCATGATCAATTGGTCGTTCCGCCTGGCTCAGTGGTTAGCACTACAGGCCTTGCAGCAACGGTGGCCTCGTGGTCATCACTACAGCCTTGCAGACTGGGGGCTGGTTCAAGTCCATCCAGGTCAACATCTGCAAAGAGTTTGCTGTTCTTCCTGTTTGCTGGGTTTCATCCGTGTCTCTCCGTGTTTCCTCCCACACTCCAAAACATACTGGTAGGGGATTAGATTGTGAGCCCCATTGGGGACAAGACTGATTTGGAAATCTGTGTGCGCTAATATAAAAAGAATTATTTTTATGCTGTTGATTGTGTGAACTTTCTATATAAAAATATTAGAAACCTTCTACATCACTAAAGATCACCTAGTGTAGTTCAGGAAGGCAGAGACATATCCTCATGGACATTCCTTACTGCAAGATGGGGGTAGAGGAAGGAAGACTGCGTTATGAGGAAGAGGAATGCATGGCATTATAGAAAGGAAGGCATGCATTTTATGAGCATGGAAGCATGGATTGGATAATTGGATACTATTCTATAATTATAACAATCATGCAATTTTGCTGTATGAAGCATCTAGAGCTTTTTGAAGCTGTCTGCTTGTCCCTGCTGGTGACAACTCCTGAGCTCAGCTTCCCAAGATGATTCAAGGTAACTAAAGGTCAGACTTGATAGAGCTTATTTACACTTATCTACTATGATACCAGAAATCTACTATGAAGACACAGAGGATGAGATCATGCAGCAGCCTTATTTCCATTTGTCATGTGACAGCACGGTGTGGATATGGAGCACCGATAACCCATTGACCGGAATCTGTTGCTAGTTAGTCCTCCTCTCAACATAGTCTAATCATATTTCAGAAACTGGAAAGGAAGATAAGAATCCAAGAGCCCAAGTGTATGTGAAGTCTGAATCACACAATTAATGTATTTATGGGCCTATTTCCTGTTTTATATTCTGGTCATAATGCATTGTGCTGGTGCTCCTAATGCACATAAGTGATGGAGAGAGAATATACGACATTCCTGTCAGATTCCATAGCATTTTTGATCATTACTGCATCGCGCCCTAATGCCATATTAATCATCGCGCCGCTTCTTCTCACGCCGATTAGCAGCAGCCCACTGTCCCTTCCACGTCCCCCTTCTCCGCAGCGCCAGAGCACGTTCCGGGACTTCAGCCTAGGTCACTTCGCAGCGCCCCCCCCGTTGCAACCAGCGCCCCTTCCTTCTGCTACGCGCCCCCCTTCGATAAAGACTTGATGCCGAAGCGGACACCACCCCCCCTTCCCATCAGCCTCTCAGCCCTCTATCATTAATGCCACGCCCCTCGCATACCCCTTGCCAGCCACCTACGGCCCCCGACCCCCCCTTACCACAAAGCCCATGAGCCGCCCCCTTACACCTTGAAGGACAGGGGGTTAGCAACCCTGCTCATCAGATCGTGCAGGTCCTATATACATATTACCATAATTTGAATCTTAAGTCTGTGGCTGGATCCTCCTTCCTCATCCTCACCACTGTGGTACTCATCTAATGGAACTACAAACGATCTTTGCTACGTTCTTACTAAGTGGCAGCCCGATCTGCATCCATACTCAAATGATAGCCTATGGATCAATAAGGTCAACGACATCAAGCACATGGAACATTTCAGGTTTAATCAACCTGGCAACCTGGTGCTTCCTCATTCACACAATCTACCGAATACAGACATCAATTTGACAATGGAGAGTCCTCTCACTCCAGCCTTTCCTGGTCTGACCCCCCCACCAACCTGGACGCCCCCTCTCCTGTGTTTTCCCTATCGTTCTTCATCCTCCCACGCAACCCACTACCCCCTCCTCCCTTACTACCCCCCTGACAGACCACTATCGTCTCCCGTACTTTATATTCTTCTACCTTTATAGTTGTATTGTCCTGGGAGCCCTTTGTGCTTTCTCCGCGCGCCAAGGACTCCCCAATCGGTTCTGTTCATTAATACTAACAATACTAACTTCTTAGTAGAACAAGTGATATCTGTAATGTATACCCCATCTATGACCCATATATGAGCTGCTGGTGGACTGTTTTTCACCTGTTTTCTTTTTGCATTTCTGGCTACCAATAAAAGCAAATATAAAAAAAAAAATATATTACCATAATTTGAGAAAACCCTTCAATGTATGTCAATTATATAGATTTCAGTTATGGGCTAATCCAATAGTCTCCTGGTTCAAGGATTAGCTAGATTTAATGATATGAAAGGTTTCTCCTGAAGCTGCGTTCGCACGTGGCGTTTCCATTGCAATCTGTATAACAGTCATTTGCAGTTTTGTACCACACAAATGTTAACATACTAGCTGAACCAATTCTCTCTGGTTCATCAAAACTGTCCCCTCTCCTGATAGCTTCTCCTGCTGAGTTCGTAAGATTGATATTCCCTCCCTGTTACACTGAGCACTACAACACCCTATGTACCTTTTAGTTTTAAGGGGGTTGTCCAGGGTTAAAACAGCGCCTGACCATGGGTATTGCATGTGATTGCAACGTAGCTCCTTAGTGAGCTGCAGTACCCGCAAAAACCATGTGTCCTCATAAGCCGACTTTGTTTCTGAATTATATGTAAATTAGCATTAGCATTCAGCGCAGCATGGGCGGAGCCATGAGTGTGCCCTCCCTGCCTAGGGACCTGAAATCATGGAAGAGTGGGGGCAATATCCCTGACAAAAATACTGAGATTCAATTATTGATCAAATTACCTGAATCAGCGATTGTGGTGGCAATCCAATAAACGATATTCCTCATTCCCCGTACGGGGTGTTACTCGCTCTGTAAAGGCACAGGACATGTGATTGAGCTGAACATGATACTCGGGATGTGAAATGACAGGTCAATGTTTTGATGCGGAAGAGGTGTTAGAGGGGATCTGATAGGACCCTGCAAATATTTTCTATGTCATATTTTTATGAACCAACTGCACAGGGGGCACGGGGGTTCGGCGTGAAATAAGAGGAAGCAGGGGCGGCCGGATGAGGGCAGCATCACTAGGATGTGAGGAGGGAAACGTCCTGGATATTTAGTCACGCAGATGTTTCTCACCCATATATATAATAAGTGGACGAGCCCTGAATTATCCATGGTTTTTAAAGGAAACCGTATGATTTTGGTTACCCTCCCTGGAGGCAGAGGATCAGAGCTGGGAAAACCATCAGGACCATAAGGAAAATACTTCCGATTCGTGTTTCCTATGCGGATGTCGAGCCAGCGCTGCGTGTTATTATACCTGAGACTGGCCATACCGAGATCCGGCTACGCCCCACTCTCAACGTTAATTACGTTTTCCTCGAAGTCACGGTTTCATCTGGAGTTTTTTTTTCGGCAAACTTTGATTAGACAATTTGAAATGATAAATGTCATTTGTGGACATTTACCCCACCTGGAATAGAAATAATGTGTACTTAATGAGAAAAACAAAGGGGCACGATTTACTTACCCGTCCCATTGCGTCCGCCGATCCGGAATGTCCGACGAGGATTCGGAGCTGCCCGCATTCACTTACACTCGCCCGAACTTGAATGTGCGCTTCCCGCCGAGGTCCGCCGGAGTCAAATTCTTCTTCCCGGCATGTAAGTGCTGATCTTGCGACACAATTTGAACTTTATAATTCCGTGGTTTGTCCGAATAAGTCGGGTTGTCCGACAGCCACCCCCCCGATTGTGTCGCATGAACCTGACCCAAAATCTGAATGCCCAAAACTTCAGGGCAAATCGGAAATATTCAGGTAACCCGACGGAAATGCGTCCACGGACCCTTAGTAAATGTTGCCCCAAAATTGTCCACAAAAGGGCAAAATTGCAATGCAAAACAGTCTCCAAAACAAAAAACAGGAATAAAAATAAATAGACCCCTTCTATAATTTTAAAAAAATAATAAATAAAAGGTAAAAAGAATAGGGATACATCACGTACGCGGCCCCATTCAGTGAATGAAAGATCCACACAGTGTCAGCCGTAAATCTGCCAGGTGTAAACAGGCTTAGGAGGCTTGTCACATGACTGGGTGCTCACTGTGTGAAATATGGAGTGGTGGAGATGATTACAATTCCTTCTCTCACTCAGTTTTTTTAAAAAAGACTCAATTTCTGCTTTCTGGCGGACAACATGGAATTTGCATCTTTTGTACATTTTTGGGTTGAGAGTTGAGGTCTAGAAATCTACACCAGCACCAGTAATCCTGACTGCACAGTGACTCTCACAACCCATGGTGACCGCAACGGTGTAATTGTACCATTAAAGGGTTTGTCCACTTTGCAGAAAATTAACAATCTATATTGTTTTGTGTAATGAAAAGTTATTGTGGATAAAAAACAGCGTTGGTCATGTGCATCCACATATGCACTGCCCAGTAATCAGAGCTGTGCAATATAATGAGTGTGGCACCTGGTGACATCACATGACCAGGGATAACGAAAACCGTGCACACGTGCGACATCCATATCAGGGATATATAAACGAGCTGTGCCCTGGTGACAATCGACATGACCAGGGATATAACGGACGCGTGCACCGTGTGACTCACATGACAGGGGTATAACTAGCCGTGCACCTGTGTGACATCACATGACCAGATATAATACGGACGTGCACCTGTGTGGACATCACGGGATCAGGGATATAATAGCCGTGCACCTGTGTGACATCACATGACCAGGGATATAACGAACCGTGCAACCTGTGTGAACACATACCAGGATTAATGAGCAGCACCTGTTGACTCACATGAGGGGTATACGAGCAGTGCACCTGTGTGACTTCACATGACCAGGATATAACGGCCGTGCACCTGTGGACATCACTATACCAGGGATATAATGAGCCGTGCGCCTGGTGCATAACTGACAGGATATAATACGAGCTGGACCTGTGTGACATCACATACCGGGGATATAACGACCATGCACTGTGTACATCACATGACCAGGGATATAACGAACGTCACCTGTGTGTGACATACATGACCAGGGACCGTGATTATACTTAGGAAGTAAACAATGAATTCCTAGAGAATGACAGCAAGCAGAGATCTAGAAACCCATGAGACCTGATGCAAAGGCCGGTCCCGTCCTCGTACATAATTGGTTAACTGCACAAAAATGTCATGTATAATCGGGAAACATGGGCGTGGGTCTTTCTGTTTGTATGAGGAACCATCACATGATAAGAATGAAATATAAAATTCCCTGAATAATTCCCATCATTTACATAGCGAATACACGAGAGAAATGCAGGTTTGGTTACAGTGACCTCATCCAACCCCCATAATCATGTTGATGACATGTGCACGCTATTTTACAACGCTCATCCACAAATGTCACCTGTCCACCGTGCTGCAGGGTAGCCGCCACTCATCCTGCAGGTGCATGGTATAACCAAACGCACCCACATGTGTTGGCCCACTATACGTGGACACCTCTGTGGTCAGTCCTAAAATCGTCATTTCAACATGAACACCTGTCACGTTAGGAGACTCTTAGGGTGAAGACCACGTGGCGTTTTGTGTAGGCGTTTTGGAAAACGCACTGTTTTTGTCGTTCCGTTTTTAATTGCGCAATTCGGGAAAACGGACAAAAAGCATGCATTTTCAAAAACGGTGCGTTTTTGACGGTGCGTTTTTACCGCATGCGTTTTAACGATCTGAAAACACACTAGCTAAAAACGGACCAAAAACGCACGTGCGTCTTCACCTTAGTGACAAGTGTCAGAAGCTGTGATGAGCTTTTTAAACGGACTGAAAACGGATGCTAAAAAGCGGACCAAAAACGCCATGTGCGGCATCACCCTGAAACACACCCTCAATCTTCCGCAGCCTTCCACATTGCATTACAAACAACTACAAAAAGGAAAAAGCACCGATCACGAGAGTAAGAGCAACTTTGCCACCGCCGTCGGTTACAAATCTACATTAACAAGTCTCTTCACCCCCGAGTTCTAATCAATCACCGTGCTGCGGTTATGCGTGGCACAGGCTCAGATACTCTCAATAATCTGTGGCTAAAGGAGTTTACCACGGTCTGTCATGTGTGTCCCCTATCCACAGCTGAATGGCGGAGGTCCGGACGGCTGGGGACCCTCACTGATCATGAGACAGGAACCCCTGCATCTGGAGAGGAGGGGGGTCATTGCTTTCACTTAGTGGCGCGGTCACATGGTGTTCGGGTTCATTGCGTTTTGAACAACCTACAACTGGGGGAAGGATTCCCGATTCACCCAATGAGATCCATCAGTGATGTCCCTCTAGTAAGCACCAATCCATCATAGTGGGCGGTGGCTATTATCTGTGCTCTAGTGTGAACAGGACCCAAAAACAAACACATGGACATATTCGGTAAAAACTTTAGCAGCCTTGGTGTGGCAGGAAAAGATTGTCTGATCCGAGAGGGGATCCATCATTTTCCACCCAGGATGTAACATGTGGTCAAATCCTTCGTCCGGTCCAGGTCCAGTGGAATAAGACCTTGACCCCTCAATATTCGGAGCCCTCCTGGAGGCGAGGGGACAGCCCTGTACTGAGCACCTCCGGATGTTAGTGGCTTCCATCACCCCATGACGCCATGAAGGATCGAGTCGACCAGTTCGCTGTACCATTCTCGGGCAGGTGCATGGGGAAGGACCGGTATTACGCTGGTGATCAAGAGATATTAGTAGATGTTATTGGTCGCGCTCTAATTCCTTTACTTAAACCCCACATTTTGCAGAATCCAAGTTTTTAAAAAGAAAAGAAAAGAGCTGGGTGTATCCGAGGATTTTCACACGGATTTAGGTGTCAAGGATTTTCACCAAATCACTGTCTAATGATCATACCTCCTCGACAACCTCCTAAGCCTGCACTACTCAGGAGGAACACCGGTCTAACAACAGGGGAATGGCACAAAGGGGGGAAGCAGTGATGTCACAGTACAGGGATAATACAACACAGTGATGTCACAGTGATTCACCGGGATACATACAGCACACAGTGATGTCACAGTACCAGACGAGATAATACACACAGGCGATGTCACGTACAGATAAGGATATAATACACACATTGAGTTCACACGTACAGGAATAATCAACACGACAGTGATGTACCACATTAACAAGGGATAATACACACAGTGATGTCACAGTACAGTGATAATACACAATGAGTCACATACAGGGATTACACACGGATGTCACAGTACAGGGATAATACACACAGTGATGGTCACAGGACAGGGATGAATCACACAGTGATGTCACAGTACAGGGATAATACCATAGTGATGTCACAGTACAGGAGATAATACACACACAGTGATGTCACAGTACAGGGATACTCACACAGTGGACTGTCACAGGTACAGGATATACACACAGTGATGTCACAGTACAGGATAATACACAGTAATGTCACGACAGGGATAAACGTGATCACAGTCATGATAACACACATGATGTCACAGTAACAGGGATAATCACACAGTGATGTCACAGTACAGGGATAATACACCACAGTGTGTCACAGTACAGGGATAATACACACAGTGATGGGTTCACCCCCACTCCAGGGATAATACACACAGTGATGTCACCAGCACAGGATAATACACACAGTGATGTCACAGTACAGGATAATACAACACAAGTGATTGTCACAGCACAGGGATAAACACACAGTGATGTCACAGTACAGGGATAAATACCACAGTGATGTCACAGTACCGGAGATAATACACACAGTGATGTCACAGACAGGAATATACACTACAGTGATGTCAAGTACAGGGATAATACACACAGTGATTGAACATCAGGGAAATACACACAGTGATGTCCAGTAACAGGATAAACAGTGAGTCACGTGAGGGATAATACACCAGTGATTTCACAGTACAGAATAATACCTCACACAGTGTTCACAGTACAGGGATAATTACACACAGTGATGTCACAGTACAGGATATACACACGTGATTCACAGTACAGGGTATACACACAGTGATGTCACAGTACAAGAGATACCACACAGTGATGTCACATACAGGGATAATACACACAGTGGATGTCACATACAGGATATCCACCATGAGTCACAGTACAGATAATACACACATGATGCTTCACAGTAGACGAGATAAGTTACAAATACACGTGATGTCACAGTACAGGGAAATACACACATGATGTCACAGTACAGAGAAATACACACAGTGATCTCACAGTACAGGGATAATCACACAGTGATGTCACAGCTAGACAGAAAGAGTAATACACACAGTGAGTTCACAGGACAAATATGCACACAGGGATAATCACACAGCAGGATCATACACACAGTGAGTCACAGCACATGAATTACACAGGATATATGTCAACAGTGCGTCAGAGGGTAATACCACAGGATGTCACAGTACGGATAATACACAAGTAATGTCACAGTAGCAGTGGTATAACCACAGTGAGGTCACAGTACCAGGGATATACACACAGTGAGTCACAGTACAGAGATAATAACACACAGTGATGTCACAGTACAGGGATAATACAGTGAATGTCACAGTGCAGGGATAATACACACGTGATGTCACAGTACAGAGGGTTGATACACACACAGTGATGTTTCACAGTACAGGGAAATACACACAGTGATGTCACACTTAACAAGGATAATACACCCACAGTGGATGTCACAGTACAGGGATAATACAACACACAGTACTTCACAGTACAGAGATAATACACACAGTGATGTCCAGTACAGAGGTAATACACCACAGTGTGTCACAGTACGGATCAGACACACATGATGTCCACAAGAGATATACACACGCGATTCACAGTACAGAGATTCACACACAGTGATGTCCAGTACAGGAGATAATACACACAGTGATGTCACAGTAAAGATAATACACACTTTGATGTCACAGTACGAGATATACACACAGTGATAGTCACACCGTCACAGTGATATACACACAGTGATGTCACAGCACAGGATAATACACACAGTGATGTCACAGACAGGATAAACACACAGTGAGTCACGTACAGATAATACAACACAGTTATGTCACAGTACA
This sequence comes from Engystomops pustulosus, assembly GCA_019512145.1. Lineage (NCBI taxonomy): Eukaryota > Metazoa > Chordata > Amphibia > Anura > Leptodactylidae > Engystomops > Engystomops pustulosus. The sequence goes on along the minus strand of CM033643.1, from coordinate 55,569 downwards.
GGAAATACACACAGTGATGTCACAGTACGGATATACACACGTGAGTCACAGTACGAGGATAATACACCACAGGACAGTCACAACAGAGTATCAAAGTGATTAATACCAGCAGATTACAATGGTCACAGTACAGGGTGACATACACACAGTGATATCACAGTAAATGGATAATACACACAGTGATGTCACAG
>CM033643.1:44765-55212 GCA_019512145.1 Engystomops pustulosus | reverse complement strand
CATCACTGTGGGTGTATTATCCCTGTACTGTGATAATCACGGTGTGTATATCCCTTACTGGTGACATCACTGGGTGATTATCCCTGTACTGTGACTTACCTGTGTGTATTATACCCGTACTGTGACATCACTGTGTATTGGATCCCTGTACTGTGACATCAGTGTGGTGTATTACCTGTACTAGTGACATCGACTGTGGTATTGATCCTGTACGGACATCATGTGTGTATTATCCCTGTCTGTTACATCACTGTGTGTATTTCCCTGTGCTGTGTACATCACTGTAGTGTATTATCCCTGGTGGCTGTGACACATGTGTGGTATTATCCTGACTGTGACATCACTGTGTGTATTTCCTGTTACTGTGACTCACGTGGTGATTATCTCTGTACTGTGACATCAATGTGTGCTTATCTCTGTACTGTGCATCGCTGTGTGGTTTATTGTCTGAACACTGTTGTCTTACTGATAGTACATCACTGTGTGTATTCCGTACTTGACCCTTGTGTATATCACTGTCACTGTGACATCACTGTGTAGATACGTATCCCTGTACTGTGACATCACTGTTGTATTATCCCTGTACTGTGACATCACTGTGTGTATTATCCCTGTACTGTGACATCACTGTGTGTCACAGTACAGGGATAATACACACAGTGATGTCACAGTACAGGGATAATACACACAGTGATGTCACAGTACAGGGATAATACACACAGAGATGTCACAGTACAGGGATAATACACACAGTGATGTCACAGTACAGCATCTTGCAGGTAAACCTCCTTCACAGAAACAGTGTAGCGGTCTCTGAATACGAGCTCCTGTATATCCTGTGCATAGTGCGGCATTTATCTTCAGCACAGTGACCCGTGTAGGTGCCAGTCCTACGGCTGATACAACTTCCTTACTAGACACAGAGGACATGACAAGGACTGGGACCATCCCGAGACGCTGCTCAGTACAAGTGACATATCGGTGAGCGGCAGTGAGGCTTCACCACATGCCCTATTGCTTGGATCACCATAACATATGTTTAGTTCTGTGCCATGAAATACGTAGACACTATAGACCCTGCGCCCTGAAGGTCAGGAAGGTCATCGGCCTCTTATCCAAGCAAATAACAACATGAGTTCCTTGACAGACCAGGAAGCCCCGAAATAAGGGGCTCAGCCCACAGGCGTCACCACCTGTCAGATCCACCATGTCAGCCTAATCTGGGCGAGCTACTTCTTGCTTCAGGGGCGGCTAAAGCCTCAGCGGTAACATCACAGAAATCCTGAGGAATTGCCCACATGCGCTTGTACAGTCAGGAAACATCCTAGAAATGATGGATCTGACATGATGACCACAGACTGAGGACCACATCACATGAAGCTTCTAATGGAAATGATCTGGGATCGGTCAAACTCTCTGAATCTCACATGACAAACTGTTATAACAAGGTTATATCCTTATACAGGGTGCAGAAGTCTGTGTCTGAGGGGGGACCAAAGACCGCTCTGCCACGTAACAAGACGCTCCATGATTATATAAAGGGCATCTACCATCAGGATGTAGGAATGTATGGAAATGAGCCTGAGGGGCTCCAGGAATCCATAGGTGTTAATAGAGGTTGGAGCCCCTCAGGCTCATTTGCATACAGCCCTTCATCCTGTTGGTAGATGTTTTTTAAAGGACATCTACCACCAGGATGAAGGATTGTGCACCAAGCACCAACATACTGGTGTGTGCTCCCTCTGGCAGGATCCACTTGAAAAAAATATGCAAATGAGTCTTTGGGGCTCCAGGCTCCATAGGTGTTAATAGAGCTTGGAGACCCTCAGGCTCATTTGCATACAGTCCTTCATCCTGTTGGTAGATGTTCTTTAAAGAACATGTACCGCCAAGATGAAAGATTGTAAACCAAGCACCAACATAATGGTGTATGCCCCCTGTGGCAGGATCTGCTCTTCACTTAGCTTTTTATGCTCTGGTTTAAAAAAAAAAAAGGCAAAATTATGCAAATTAGTATGTGGGGCTCCAGGCTCCATAGGCATTAATAGAGCCTGGTGCCCCTTAGGTTCATTTGCATAATTGTAAAGCCTTTTTTTTCCTTTAAAACCAGGGCATAAGAAGCCTAAACAAGAGCAGATCCTGCCAGAGGGAGCACACATGAGCATGTTAGCGTGCATGGTTTACAATCCTTCATCCTGGTGGTAGATTTCCTTTAGGCCATGTTAGATTTAATTTCTGTACAGATGATAAAAATCTTACACTTTTATCAAGTATAATTGATAAAATCATTGGAAAATGCAGTTTTAATAGACAAATAGATAGAAACATAATTGTTGTTAAGTAACATCTAGGATTGGCATGTCAATGGAAATCTACCATCAGAATCCATCCTGATAAACCAGGGACATTACTCATAGATCCAGGCCCCGTGTTATATGTGTTATCCATGGTCTTCTTCTTTCTAAACTCAACTTATTATGCTAATGAGCCAGATGGGCTCTCTGGGGCGTTACCAGAGTCCCTCCGTGCTGTAGCTTCACGCTCTGATACATTGTGCTAGAGAACTTCCTCCCCTCGCATTGTGTGAGATTACTGCAGGAAGGTGGCGGGGGAAGCGCAGGGGAAGAGGAGGGACAGTGTAACACCCTGTGAAGCTACAGCACAAAGAGGCTCTTGTTACACCCCAAAGAGCCCTTCAGCCTCATTAGCATAATTATAAAAGTTGATTTTAGAAGGAAGAAGACCATGGATAACACATATAAGAAGATACCACAGTCCCGGTGCCTGGATCTATAAGTAATGTCCCTGGTTTATCAGGATGGATTTTAATGTGGGCTTATGGCACATAACATAAAACATGTTTTCTTTCTTTACTTTTAAAGTATTTTAATACAAATGAAAAAAATGAAGCATTTTGGAGCACATGGAAATGATTAATTACCTAACACTTTGTTTCTCCATGTAAATACATTTTGAGAAATATCCCAAAAATGAACTTTCTTCCAGGTTCTAGTAGAGAATTGATGTAAAGTGCATGGAATTTGCTAAGTTTTTTCCTTTTCCTTTTTAGATGTATTGAGAATAGTACCAGACACAGTGGAAAAAAAACAAGTGCAACATATCTGGCAAAAAACAAGCCACATTAAAAATGAAGACTAATACTAATTATCACAGATTTTTTTTGTTCTATTAAGCAAGGAATCAATGAAACAAGGATACAGGTGGTCCCCTATTTAAGGACACCAGACTTACAGACGACTCCTAGTTACAGAGGGACCTCTCTGGATGTTACTATAGTCCCAGACTGCAATGATCAGCTGTAAGGTGTCTGTAATGAAGATTTATTCATAATCCTTGGTCCCATTACAGGAAAAAATTTTGAAAATCCAATAGTCACTGGGGCAAAATTTTATCTGGATCTACAGTTATAAAATATACCTGTTACGACTTACATACAAATTCATCTTGGGTACAAAGCCAAGGAATCTATCTTGTACGTAACCCGGGGACTGCCTGGGTATTATGTAATTTACACTGTTTAGTAAGTGTCACCCAATAAACAACAAAAGTTTAGGAATCGTTTTCCATCTCTCCTAGAAAGAGTTTATAAAATGTAGGTGATAAGCTGGAGGCACCCTAAAAATACACCATCAAAAAACACACCTAATAATAATAACTCTTTATTTATATAGCGCACACAGATTACACAGCGCTGCACAGAGCTGCCAAATCAGTCCCTGTCCCCATTGGGCTCACAATCTAATCATCCTACCAGTATGTTTTAGAGTGTGGGAGGAAACCGGAGGAAACCCACAGAAACACATCTGAACACATCCCCACCACAATATTTCCTGGTTCTGCTCTTCATACACAGCTGATCCGGGTCCAGTGGGACCACAATAAATGGTATAATGTACATTCTTATTATATCACTGACCTGACCAGTCACATCCGGATGAGCGGCACATGACTGCAGAGGTCACAGATTGGCAGCTACATGCACAGTGTGCCATAACTAGGGTTCTGAGCAGACCCAGATCACACTGTTTGGGTCCATGCTGAACATTGCGGATTCAGACCCCTAAACCAGGACTTCATCCGGAAATTTGGGTTTGATGTTCAAGTTCAACCCCACCAGTAACACCCAGGAGATCGATGCTGGCAAAGATTGTAGGTGCCAACCCTTTACCTGCCACCGGCAATGCATAAGTGCCATCATTTTCTGTTGGATCAGCGCTCCTCGGTGATGGCTCAGGAAAGCTTGGCAGATGCCATCTAAAGGAGTAACACCCACTATCAGTGGTGGGTGACAATGGTGGGTGGTCACATCCAGGTATCCGAGCTGAACTTTTGTTCTACTCATCACTAGTCAAAACTTTCGATCAAACTTCTCCGAAAATGATGGTAAACGGAGACGGATGGTTTAGACCACTTATCCTGCTCAGGTCCATCAGTATTTCTGCAAATAAATGAACAGGATAGATACAGTATATCATCCATCAATGGTCAGTGACATGAAAGTAAGGACAGGAGGACAGATCATCTCCAAACATGGGGAACCACAAATCTCAGTGTCATCATTCAGGAAAGAGGGAAATCTTAGAACTGGTCACTAAATGCAAAACCTCTTACAGGATAGACACGGGCTACCAGGACTAGTCCTACAGGTACAGGACTGACCCTAGGGGCACATTCATACCCAAATTAAAGGCTTGGGTAAAGTGAGGAAAGTCCAAAGTCCCCGCTCCATCAGATAAGTCAGTTACATCAGAGACCATGAAGCCACCAACATCTCCAGGGGATGGACGGATTCTCTGCTGATCTCCAACGTCCTTCAGAAACTAAGGTAGAGGCTGGAGAAACCGAATCCTAGGGGGTTTAGAGCGGGATAAGCAGGTGAGAAGGCGACAAGACAGGTTTGGGCAGTGGAATTATTCTAGAGGATATCAGTCGTCGAGACATTGATGAAGGACGGCTGGAAGATGATAGATGTGAAGGTGAGGATGCGGCTCCGGGTGGCAAATTGTGGAAGTGACTGAGTGTCAGGGGTCACCTGGGCAAAGAAGGGAGAAAAATGCTGATTTGTGTCATTTATGTCTAGTGGATATATGTTAAAAGACAGGTGTAAACATGCGTCACGTCTCTCAGTAGCCACATATTACTCTGGGCGGGAGACTATATTGATAACATATCCATAGAGGAGATCCCCAATTATATATAACTCCCAGCAACCCCAAGAATTGGAAGTTCTCATCAGCTCATTACCATATCATGGAACAAAAAGCAGACAGCGCCATTCTCTGTATAGTGGTCAAACCTGGTGACTGCAGGTCATTATCTATTTCTTTGAAAACCTTTCTAATGCAAACAATTAGATTCATTATTTCCTCTCTTGTGTTTTATTTCCAAATCACATACAAAAGACATGGAAATATTCAGGGAGAACTCAGCAGTGTAAAGGTAGATGAATGCAGGTACTTCTGCAAGAAAACATCCTGCGCGTGTGAACATAACCTAATAGTAACGTGGGATATGGAGTGTTTCCTGCACATGTACGACGCTGATTGCTTACTTCTCTGTTCTGTTATCTTGTTCATCTAAGGGGAGATTGAAGTATGCTTAAAAAAAGGACCTGTCTGGGTCCTATTGGACCTGTTGTTAATTGTCCCAAATCGCCCTGTATGAGTCTTGTGTGTGGATGCATAAAAAACCCAAACATTTATACTTCCTCCTTCTGGATCTCTCGCGTCTGCACCTTACGGCAAGTGAAGGTGGTGTAGACCAAGTGCCTTAGGTCTGGGGCATGCACAATGAGCCGGGGTATTATCTGAACATCTAAATCTAAGACAAGATAAGACATGGCTGTGGCAGACACAACTTGCTGTATAGATGACTTTTGTAGAGGTTGGAAACTTAGGGTGGCTCAGTGGTTAGCACTACAGCCTTGTAGCGCTGGCAACTTGGGTTCAAGTCCCAGGGTCAACATCTGCAAAGAGTTTGTATGTTCTCTCCGTGTTTGTGTGGGTTTCCTCCTCTGGGTCCTCCAGTTTCCTCCAAAACATACTGCATACTTGAAAAAGATTCATAAAGAATCGAAACGTTGCTTTTTTTTAATGCCTGGATGATGTACCAATAAAGACTTCGCATTTTATGCTCCGCTGCTGTGGCTCTCGCCTTCCATTAACCAAAGAAAACATCAGTGCATCTCTTAAAAAATGGCATCCCACACAGTGCGGTACACCGAAGTATAAGAAAAAGTCATAGATTTTTGAAGGTGAGGAGTGAAAAATGGAACTGCAAAAAGAAAAAAAGGCCTTGTTGTTAAGGGGTTAAATATAGAACCACTGCTAGTGCCACGCTGTCTAAAGCCAGAGTCATGACTCGCCATTTCTTTTTTAAAAATGGCAAAAAAAACAAACAAAAAAAAAACACTCCTCCATCACTGCTGTGATTTTTTTTTTTTTACTCATTGTGCAATTATTTTCTGGTTGTTTAATTTAAAAAAAAATATATATATATATTCACTGTTATTACCATTGCTCTGGAATTTTATTGCAGATGGATATGAAATACAAGAGGAAAAAAAATTACATTATGGACCCATAAAACAAAAAGAAAAAAAAATGGATATACCGGTACATCCCTAATTTCTATCCTGCAACTTGTGATATACAGGGAAGCACCAGCCATGAGGCGGGTTGAGCCACTTGCCTCAGGCAGCGCCACCTGCAGCACGATAGGGGGGCGGCAGCAGGGGCTACAAAAGCAGGACCTGTCACATAAAAATAATGTCACATCTGATGTCAGCATGGGCAGACACTGCATGGAGACCCCACTTACTAAAAAAATAACCTGAAATATTACTAGTGGACAGGGCAGAGGGGGCGCCGCTCTATAACTCGCCTCAGGCGGCAGAAAGGGCGATATAGGTGATATAGGACTCTATGACTTTATGATGTCTGTGCTTAGTGTCTCCTATAAGTTACCTACACTAACAGGGACTGTAGAGAGGAGCACACAGAGGGCAGCGCACAGATGACACATTACACATATAGTAGCCGGGGGAGGGGGGGGTGATGCTACTAATGACACATAAGCTTCTGGTAACAATACTGGGAATCTGTGAGTAACATAAAAGCCTCATTGGTCATTATAATAATAAAGTAATTAACATCATTAAATCCATAGTGTGGAGCCATGTACAGCGCAAGTTACGTAAGGAGTAATAGCGCTAATCACTCAGCTACAATATGTCTGCGATACACCATATCTATAACACAGAACAAAAATCTCCCCGGAAATCAGGCAAATATGACTCTTCTCACCTAATTTTTACATGAGATGAGTCAAGTTTAGGGGTTGCAGTTGGAGCGTCAATTAGAATACCCCCAATCTTTGATTCTGTAGCACCTAAAACATGATTCTGGTGGTATATTAAAGATAGGAATCTAATCTTTTAGTTTATGATTCTTTGAGTTATGGAACTGAATATGCAGGCAGTTAAATAATAGGTGGGAACTGGATCTTTATCTGTTCTGTAGCTAACAAACCATAAGCCTGATGTGACCTGAAAGATGAGATTCTTATCTTGAATGACACCAGCAGGTGCTTTAGAATAGAAGATAGGGGCTTCTGAAGTTACATTATCTCTGCAACCACTAAACTTGACTCATCTCATGTGAAAATGAGGTGAGAAGAGTCATATTTTTCTGACTTTGGAGGGGATTTTTTTTTTCATAGGTAAACAGGTGAGATTTCACACAAAACTGGAAATTCTAGAAAGGACATTCCTTCCCCTGCCTAAGGGGGGTAGTAGTTTAGTAGGGTAAAACCTGCTGGCAGGTTCTCTTTAACACGGGGTCATTTCAAATGCAACATGAAGAGATCCAGGGGTATTGCTTGCTATAAATATTTCATATTTGGTGATGACTTTTTAGGAAACTTTTCTTAAAACTAGAGAAATATCCAAATAAGTTTTCCAGGATGGTACAAAACATTGCCTCTTGGCTAATTTGTAAGGCAGCCCCCTTAACATCAAGCATGACTTTTTCAGGAAGCTCAATGACATGATGCCGGGTAATAAGCAAACAAGCCGATATATTCTGTAGACATCACTGTTGTAATGTGGTTGCATCTCGTCAGCACAGTGTAGGAAACTAGTTTAGCTTGGTGAGAGGCTGGAGACCAAGTTTGTGAAGTAAGAAGACACTTTAGGGAGACTGTCTCATTTAAGGTCGCCCCTGCAGGCGTGTGGAGACTTATAGTCACTGATCCTCAAACTGGGGGATTCTGGGAAATATGCACCTATGGAAAATATTGCCTCTTTACAAGGTAAAGCATGACTTTTAGGAAGCCTAATGACATGATGTGGGATTATAACAAAACCAGTATGTATTCCAGAAGGATCAGACTCCCCACTGTAGACAGAACAGTTTCTGTGTCTTTGCATCTCGTCAGCACAGTGTAGGGAAGTGGTTCAGCTGAGGGAGAGGTTGGACACTAGGTTCGAGAAATTAGAAGACTCCTTACAGAGACTTTCCCATTTAAGGCTGCCTCTGCAGGTGTGTGGAGAGTTACAGCCATTGATGCTCAAATTGGGGGATTCTGGGAAACATGCAAATAAGTTTTCCAGCATGGGGCAAGGGTAATTGATGACTGTTTAACCCTTGTAAGGCCTCTTAACATCAAGCATGACTTAAAGGACATCTACCACCAGGATGAAGGACTGTATGCAAATGAGCCTGAGGGGCTCCCAGATTCATAGTTGTTAATGGAGGCTGGAGCCCCTCAGGCTCATTTACATACAGTCCTTCATCCTGGTGGTAGATAATAATAATTCCTTATTTATATAGCGCCTACAGATTCCGCAGCGCTGTACAAAGCATTTCAAATCGGTCCCTGTCCCCAATGGGGCTCACAATCTAAACAACCTACCAGTATGTTTTGGAGTGTGGGAGGAAACCGGAGGATCCGGAGGAAACCCACGCAAACACAGAGAGAACATACAAACTCTTTGCAGATGTTAACCTGGGTGGGACCAGAACCCAGGACCCCAGCACTGCAAGGCTGTAGTGCTAACCACTCAGCCACCATGTCCATTAATGAGTGTATAACATAGCAAAATCTTGGTTCTCCTGCTTGTTGTGCATTTTAGGCTTCCCCACAGTCACATGTCCCTATGGCTCATCCCCGTTCATGGGACAAACACATCAAGTCGAATAGTATAAAAAAAAAAAAAGTGTGAATCCTCCCATGAACCGAGGAACATAATATTCACTCATCTGGTGCCTGACAGCGAGGGTCTCGCTCCACCCGCTCCCCAATTATACATTATTGTTCCTTATGTGTTTTATTGGGACCCTGGAAGGAGCTGAGCGCCCCCCGGGGCAGTGAGAGAGTGATGGGTGAAGGGGCCTTGTCAGGTATAACATACAATGGGGTCTGGGAGGCGGAGACAATGTATATACACAATGTATACACACGATGAGTGATGACTATAGTGCAAAGCGATTCATTAATTACACAGAATAATTAGGGGATTGTGCCGTATGATTGATTCCCCCCTCCCTCCTAACACTCCGGATAATGTGAGCCGATGCTTTCCCCTTCCACATCCATCAGTTACCCGGCAGAAATTCACTCCTCAAACCCCAAAATTTATGGCCGACGTCGAGTGTTTAAACTTGTTGCAGGTATAAATTACAGCGGGAAACATCCCAATCATCAATCTCTGCAGATGTTCCTCCAGTGTCAGGGGCGAGGTGCACAGACACCGCTCCCGAAATCTTCTGGCCCAGGATTTGCCAGGTCATGAGTTGTGGATGAGCCGCTCTGCTCTCCGATGTCACACAGAAAACTTGGAAAACTTTTTGAAAATTAAAAAAAATAGGGACGAGTTATATTAGAACGGGGGGGGGGGGGGGGGATGTGCAAATGAAAAAGAAGTTATTAAGTTTTCAATTTGTTATAAACTTTAACATGTAATATGTCAGCTGAGGTCCGAAGGTCCTGAGACGCGGCTGTTTTGCTGAGCATTTCATAGTCTGGACCTTGGGGATGAATTTGCTGGGATGTTTATGTTCTCACACCGTCTTATTGCCTTTCCCTAGAAGCAGAAGCCTCCTCCTCCTCCTACTACTACTAACATGCTCCTCTGTGGGTATTGTGGAGATTCATTATTTATAAGGGCCAAGGGTGTAACTACAGGGGTAGCAGCCGCTATGGGGCCCACAGAGTCAGGGGGCCCTGGAATCTGGAGTATTGGTTATATATATGCTGTATGTATGTATATGTTGTATGTGTGCGTATAGGCTATGTGTATGTATATGCCGTATGTATGTACATGTGGTGTATAGGCTATGTGTATGTATATGCCGTATGTATGTACATGTGGTGTATATGCTATATGTATGTTTATGCCGTATGTATGTACATGTGGTGTATATGC
>CM033643.1:0-44002 GCA_019512145.1 Engystomops pustulosus | reverse complement strand
GGGGGGGGGGGGGCTCATTCAGAAGTCTGTCATGGGGTCCTGCCTCTCCTACGTACACAAAAAACAAAGGTGCACCTGTCATTAGGCAACTTGAGCCACTCACCTCAAGCAGCCCCTCATGGAACTTGTTGTTGGCATCTATGTTGGCTCATACTGCAGGTAACCAGGATGTGTCGCTTTGACCCCTTCATGACTGCCATATGGCTATACACGTCATGACATTGTCCCACTTTAAATGATCATATAGCCCTAACTGCGGCACCTGTAAACACTTCTGGTGTCTGGAGAATATCCCCTTTAAAATTGTATAAGGATTGTGTTTCTAGGTGAAACAGAACAGAAGTGTCTGAAAATCTGGCGCCTGTGTCTTTTTGCGCAGCCGCACTGGTCTCCGGCCGCTTCTTATTCATTTATTTCTTTTCCATTTACTCTTATTGTTTGTGCCGGAAGTGAGAAAAGCGTTTTTTAATTTTTTTCCACATTTTATTCTATATTTTTATGATAACTTAAGTGAAAAAATAAAAATGTTACCCGGGGCCGCACAGAACCAGGTAAAGTAGGAGATGAAATCATCGCTAGATTCTCACACGGATTTGCTGCACATAACAAACCATCAATCGGCTGCCGGGTACAAGACAATCAGCTCTTTGTTTTCCAGAGATACAATTTCTGCTGCGATGTCTGGATACAGTCGCTATGAAGAATGAGCGAGCGTAAAGCAGGGAACTTTATACTTTTTGTTTGATACTGACGGGAAGCAGCGTCACCTCCCTCCGAGAGTTCAGACGCACGCGGCTCCGCAGCCAAAGGGGAACTCACTGTTACTCTGGCAAGAGCCGGCAGCTCCGCTCTGGGTGCCAAGTCCATACACAACACCAGCGCTGCCAAAATAACGCAGCTCTGCGGTGGCTTCTTGTGGACTTGTGCACGTACCTCCCTGGCACATCAAGGACACCTGGCCAAGAATCAACCCCAACTTTTCTTTTTTTCAGGGCTGGCACAGACATAGATAATCCTATAATTACAGCTTTATTTTCTTATTTCAACAAAAGAAACAATTTTTTCTTTGGATTTTCAGGAAACTGCATCAGATACAGTCACAACGAGGGCAACAACGTCATGTAATGTGTAAGGTGCTCCATCCATCGGGGTGCAATCAGAATGGAAGTAGGAAAAGGAATCAGCTTTACTGCAAAGAGAATTTGTGGAAAAAGTCACATAATGGAAGAAACAGAAAAGCGGCACTCACCGGATTCGTGCAGGAAGGTTTATTTGGACACACAGAGTATAGACGTGGACATAAATGCAGACCGCGGCAAGCGACGGGCCGTTTCGCGCCTGTGTGGCGCTTTCTCAAGCCTAACCTTTTCTTGTGGAAAAAGTGTTGGTCAATAATTAGCTCCGAACAAGGAAAAAATATGGTAGGTAGGATGGAGACAAAGTGACAAACTCCCTGCCCAGGATCGGTCCATGTGCCAAGAAACTGAACTGATACCCTGGGCCTATATTGAGGAGGGTGGATCAACCTTTAACAGAATGGGGCAAATTTACTTAGCCGGTCATGTTGCAATCCCAGATTCGGACGATCTGTCGAAGATGAAGTCCGGCGCGATTCACGAAGCTCCTGCGCCCAAGTATCTGCATCTGTCGCTTCCCCCAACCCCCCCCGAGGTCCGCCAGAGTTCACCTTCTTCCCGATGCTTGTAAGTGCGTGTCTTGCAACACAATTCAAAACGTTAAATCCCACGCGGTGCCCTAATCCGTGGGGTTGTCCGACGGCCACGCCCCCCGATTTGTGTCGCGCGCAAGCCGGCGCCAAAATCCAAATGCGTGCACCAAAATCCCCTGTTAAATGCCGCGCAAAGTAGAAATAGTTGGGAAATCAAAAATGCGCTCCGCGGACCCTTAGTAAATGAGCCCCAATGATGTTCTCACTAGGCCCGGCTTATTGCAAGGACTATACAATCTGTGGGGGTAACCATTAAATTTGGTTTATCATCCAACGTCGATAAAGTTGGTAAAACTAAACACCGTGATATTATCGAAGGTCCAAACTGGCCTCCTCCTACACCTAGTAATGTAGTAGGTCACAGGGAAGCCATTATATAGAGGGGAAGATATATCACGGCTTATATACTGGACAGACGTACAAGCTGTGATTTAGTAGCAATTCCCACGCACGACTGTTCTCCTCTACTCATCTCTATGGAGCTGACAGAGATTGCCGAGTGCGGCGCTCAGTGATCTCAGCCAGCAGCATAGAGATGAATGGAGCAGAACAGTCATGCACGGCCGTCTGATCAATTAATCTCGGGGAGGAACGAGGGGTCCGACGGAGGTACCTGGGACCCAATCGGACCCATCGTTCCTGCGATCTGTTGGTGTCTCATCACTGAGACCCCCACCGATCAGCAAGTTAGGCCCTATCCACAAACGTGTTTCACGAGAAAACCCCTTTAAAAGAAAATCTACCATTTGTTTTTACACACAATGAACCAAACCTTGAGAATGCTGTAGCGACACTGATGCAGGCACATATCTTCTTTAATCCCTGCACCGAGTGGTTTTGGTGAAAAAAAACTTAGAAAATTCAGGACCGTGGGAAAGCTGGATTGCTCGCTTCTTGCCGTCCATAAACATATTACATGGAACTTCCTAAACTGTCCAGACACGAGTAATCAACCTGAGCTGGATGACCTATACACAGCAGCTGGGTGATAGTGCAGCCAGAAGTAATCAGTGATTACATTATTCTCTGACGCAGTGCAAGAGGAGAAGTGAAGAGAATGAATTTTATAACATTTTTTTCTGCAAAACCAAATCAGGGATTAAACAAGATATGTTTCTGCATCAATGTCGCTACAGCATTCTCAAGGTAGGTTTAGTTCATAACGTATCAAATCAAATGGTAGGTTTCCTTCAACTATATTGAATTTCAATACAACTGAAGGGTCTAAATCAATATTTTCTGAACTTGTATGGTTAATATATTCGGTGGAACATGTCCACAAGTCAAGGTCTACCATTTAGTTTTTCTGTAACATTCAATCACAGGAAATTTCAAACACCATTTACATATTTGACATTAAAGCATTTGGGAAGTTTCGGGGAACGCTGCGGTCAAAGCCGATTCATTGAACTGTACCTAGAGAACTCAAAATTGATGGAATCCCAAAGACACAAGGAATGGAGCAGGAATCATATCCTCAGCAATCCCTGACACCAAAGATATAATTCAATGTATCGTCTTCCTCTCGAGTGTTCCTTGCTTAAAACTATTGTGAACAGTAAACTTGTAAAGTTGATGAACATGAGAAAGTTTATGGAACTACTGGTTAGACTGGATGTGCCAGGGATTAAAGGGAACCTGTCACCAGGGACTTTATTTTCATACAGACAGGTTCAAAAGCCCATTACACCTGCAGTGCACATCTGCCTTTCTGCTTTCTCTATGTATTTGCATTACAATATAATTGTGTGTTATAACTTACGTTTCACCCTGACAGAATCATCTGTGTAGTCCCAGGGGTTGGGCTTTGGTTTGGATGCTTTGGACTTATCTGTGTCAGCGCTCAGCCCCCACCTTTGTGCTCCTGTAAAGCTCCTCCTTCCCTGCTCCCTCACAGACTGGTGAGCTGACATCAGTGGGGGAGGGTGGAGCTCTACAGGAGCAGAAAGGTGGGGGCTGAGAGCTGAGGAGTGAGCAGCACAGACAAGTAACATGTGGTTTTTTGAAATGCATCTAAACCAAAGCCCAACCCATGGGACTACACAGAGGATTCTGTCAGAGTGCAAGGTAAGTTATAACACACAATTATATTGTATGGCAAATATTTAGAGAAAGCAGAAGGGCAGATTTGCACTGCAGGTGTAATGGGCTTCTGTAACCTGTCTAATGAAAATGAGGTCCCTGGTGACAGGTTCCCTTTAAGGGCCTTGCTTCAGCCAATCAGTGGCGACTGGGACTACTTTGTTACTTGTGGCGTAGAACAAGTAACATCTTCAGGTACCACTGACTGACCAAAGTTCTGGCCCAGTTTACAGTGCCAAAGCACCATAGAAAGCCACAATGTAGCAAGTGGGAGCTGGAGCAAGGAGAGTATATAGTCGTTTACATTCTTTTTTTACTCCTGCCCTAGCCCAAAGGGGCTTTTCCGAAATTTTTGGCATATTTAATCAGACTAAGCATGTTAAATTGTGCTTCTACCTGGAGGTTAAAGGATTTTTTTCTTCATCATGGACCCATTGCCAGGAGTCTAGTTTTTTTTGTCTCACTGGTTCAACATTGTAGGATTATATAAACTGGATTCCATTGACCTGCATCTTTAGTGAACCTTATCTACTATGATACTAGATGCCACCTGGTACTAAAATAATTGAACATTAAAAGGGATTGGCTTCCCTTCTACATAAAATTTTGTATTGTGTACTGTTCACATATTTGAACTCTGCAGAATAGGCGGAGCTGTAGCAGGAGAGTTGCTCACTCCGCTCCCAGTACCTGCCACTAAGGATAGACAGAAGAGAGAGACACAGTGGGCGATGCCATAAGGACGGCTTAGAGCATCGAGAGAGATGGCAGCTGCGTGTATATGCAGGGGGCAGCATGGGAAAGGCACATTTATTTGAAGGAATTTATTGAAAAGTGGCCAAGCCCTTTCACTTCTTAATGATTGTTTTAAGCCTAAATTTTTTTTTTTTTTTTTTGCATTTCAACAACAATTTTATGTGTTTTTAATGAGTGTAAATGAAACTCATTCAAATATTTTTTTCGGGTTAAAGATTATTTAAAAAAAACCCCACCAAAACACCTGCTAAAAAAAACAAAACAACAAAAACCAACAAAAAAAACCAACCAAAAAAACCAACAAAAAAAACCAACCAAAAAAACCAACAAAAAAAACCAACCAAAAAAACCAACCAAAAAAACCAACAAAAAAAACCAACAAAAAAAATTCACTGCTTGTAAATTTTTTTACTTATTCCGTAGAAAATGTAGTTATTTTATACAATTTGGTAAAAGTGATGTTGTTATCTGATGATCATAAAACGGAGGCCACTGGTTTATTTCAAGTCATCGGAAAAAACTCTCAAAGTTATTTTAAAAAATCTCCTAAGGTCCATCATCCAGGCAGCGATGTGCAGGTCCTACGTTCCGTATCTTAAGTTTCCTTCCTCCTGTTCTTTTTCTTTGGCTTCTCAGTGAGGTCCTCTTCGTCGGGAGTAGAGGCGACATCTTCCACTTCTCTTTCATCTTCCAGATTCTTTTTCCTTTTATTTTTCTTTTTTTTCTTCTTCTTCTTCGTTTCTTCCTGCTCTTCTGCCGCGTTGTGGTCCTCAGAGTTGTCCACTGTCGGTTCTTTATCCTCCTTTTTCTTGCCCTTTTTTGATTTTCGCCTTCTGTCCCGAGATTCCGTGGAGTCTACATTGTTTTCATCTTCATTCTCCGCTATTTCTGCATCCTCCAAGCAATTTTCATTTTTTCTATGTTTTTTCTTTTTGGATATTCTTTTGGTGTCTTCCGAGTGTTCTTCCACGCCGTCTTCTGTGCATCGCTCCACGTTCTCAGCGACAGCCTCTGTGCGCTTCCCATAGGAGTTTTTGAGCTCCGCCATACGCTTGGCAAAGTATTCATTTACAGACACAGAACTTGTCACCATGTTTCCCGGCTCGATGTCAGTAGCCGGGCTTGGACTTTTACTCTCACTTTCCTCTGGTTCAGAATTAGACTCTTCCTGTAATAAGAGAAAAAAAAAACAACACTTTTATACTATTTCGTTTAAGAAACTTTAATAAAAAACACAATTTACTAACTAATGTATGTACACAGTGACTGCACCAGCAGCAGAATAGTGAGTGCAGCTCTGGGGTATAATACAGGATGTAACTCAGGATCAGTACAGGATAAGTAATGTCATGTATGTACACAGTGACTGCACCAGCAGCAGAATAGTGAGTGCAGCTCTGGAGTATAATACATGATGTAACTCAGGATCAGTACAGGATAAGTAATGTCATGTATGTACACAGTGACTGCACCAGCAGCAGAATAGTGAGTGCAGCTCTGGGGTATAATACAGGATGTAACTCAGGATCAGTTTGTGTTATCTGACCAGTGTCAGTCGCTCGGTGACTCAGCAGAGGTGACTCGGCGCACTATATCCGGATGCTGTACTTTTTTTTTTTTTAAAAAAATTCTGCCGCTGGTGGAGTCATGTTGTACATACAGACAGTGACGATCTTGTATGATCCCGAGTTACATCTTATTAACCCCAGAGCTGCACTCACTATTCTGTGCTGGTGCGTCCACTGTGTACATTACATGACATTACTTCCATCCTTACTGATCCGTGAGTTACATCTTATTATCCCCCCGAAGCGCCCTCACTATTTGCTGACTGGGCAGTCACTGTTTACATACTAATACTTATCCCTGTACTGATCCTGAGAGTTACATCCCTGTATATACCCAGAGCTGCACTCCACTATTCTGCTGCTGTGCCGTCACTGTTACATACCTCGACATTACGTATATCCGTACGATCCTGAGTACCTATCCTTGATATTCCCCCAGAGCTCACTCACTATTCTGTGATGGTGCGTCACTGTGTACATACATGAACATTACTTTATGTACTGATCCATGATATTACATCCTGTATTAATACCCAGAGCTGCACACTCACGTATCTGCTGCTGGGCATCACTGTGTACATACTGACATTACTTATCCTGTACTGACCTGAGTTACATCTGTATAATCCAGAGCCGTTGCACTCCACTATTTCTGCTGCGGTGCATTCCTGTGTACATACATGACATTACTTATCTTGTTACTGCTCCTGAGTTACATCCTGTCTTATACCCAGAGCTGCACTCAACTATTCTGGCTGGTCACATGGTACAAATACATCTTCTTCTGTACTGCTCCTGATTCTTACATCCTGTATTATACCCCAAGACTCACTCACTTATTCGTGCTGGCTGGTGCAGTCACTGTGTACAACATGACATTATTATCCTGTACTGATCCTGAGTACATCCTGTATTATACCACAGAGCTGCACTCACTATTCTGCTGTGGTGCAGGTTCCATTGTGTACATACCTGACATTTATACTGTTACTGATGCCTGACTTACATCCTGTATTAACCCCAGAGCTTGCACTCAATATTCCTGCTGCTGGGTGCTCACTGTGTAATAATCAACATTACTATCCTGTAGATCACTGAGTTACATATATGTATTTACTCCAGAGCGTCACTCACATTCTGTGCGTGGTGCAGTCACGTGTACATACATACATTACTTATCCTGTACTGAATTGAGTTACATCCGTATATACCCAGAGCTGCACCACTATTCTGCTGCTGGATGCAGTCACTGTGTACATACTTTATTAGTAAATTGATTTTTTTATAAAGTTCTTAAACGAATAGTATTAATAAAGTTTTTGTTTTTTTTTCCTTATAACAGGAAGAGTCTATTCGTGAAAAGAGGAAAGTGAGGTAAAAGTCAAGCCGGCTTACTGCCATCGCGCCGGGAAAATGGTACAAGTCTTGTTGAAATGAATACTTGCAAGCGATGGGCGAGCTCAAAAACTCCTATGGGAAGCGCACAGATGGCTGTCGCTAAGACGTGGAGCGATGCACAGAAGCGGCGTGAAGAAACACTCGAAGACACCAAAGAAAATTCCAAAAGAAAAAACTTAGAAAAAATGAAAATTGCTTGGAGGATGCAGAATAGCGGAGGAATGATATGAACAACAATGTAGATCGCGGAATCTCGGGACAGAAGGCGAAAATAAAAAAGGCAGAAACAAGGAGGATAAAGAACCGCAGTGGACAACTCGAGGACCACAAAGCGCGGCAGAAGAGCGGAAGAACAAACGAAGAAAGAGAGAAAAAAAAGAAAAATAAAAGGAAACAGAATCTGGAAGATGAAGAGAAGTGGAAGATGTCGCACTCTACTCCACGAAGAGTGACCACAGAGAAGCAAAGAAAAAAGAACAGGAGAAGGGAAACTAAGATACGGACGTAGGCCTGCACATCGCCTGCCTGGATGATGGACCTTAGGAGATTTTTTTATAAACTTTTGCGATTTTACCGATGACTTGAAAAACAGTGGCCTCCGTTGTTATCGATCATCAATAACACATCACTTGTACAAATTTTATAAAATACTCATTTTCTACGGAATGTAAAAACATTTACTAGCTGAATTTTTTTTTGTTGGTTTTTTGTTTGTGTTTTTTTGGTTGTTTTTTTGGTTGTTTTTTTTGTTGTTTTTTTGGTTGGGTTTTGTGTGTGTTGTTTTTGGTTGGTTTTTTTGTTGGTTTGTTTGTTTTTGTTTTTTTATGCAGGTTGTTTTGGTGGGGTTTTTTTTAAATATGCTGTAACCCGAAAAAATTTGAATGAGTTTCATTTACACCTCATTAAAACACATAAAATTGTTTGTTTGAAATGCAAAAAAAAAAAAAACAAAAATTTAGGACTTAAAAGCAATCATTAAGAAGTGAAAGGGCTTGGCCCTTTTCAATAAATTCTTTGCAAACAATGTGCCTTTCCATCTGCCCCTGCTATACACGCGCTGACCACTCTCTCGATGCTCTAAGACGTCTTATGGCACTACGCCCCTGTGTCTTCTCTTCTGTCGATCCTTAGGGCAGGTATGGGAGCGAAGAGCAACTCTCCTGCACAGCGCGCCTATTACGCTGAGTTTTCAAATATGTGACAGTACACAATAACCAATTTTTATGTAGACGGGAAGCCAATCCCTTTTAATGTTAATTAATTTTAGTACCAGGTGGCATCTAGTATCATAGTTAGATAAGGTTCACTAAAGATGCTGTCAATGGAATCCAGTTATTATAATCCACATGTGAACCAGGAGACAAAAAAACTATACTCTTGTTTTTTTTTTTCTGGATGGGTCCATTAATGAAGAAAAAAATCCTTTAACCTCCAGGTAGAAGCACATTTAAACATGCTTAGTCTGATTAAATATCCCAAAAATTTCGGAAACGCCCCTTTGGGGCTGGGGCAGGAGTAAAAATAATGTAAACAACTATATACTCTCCTTGCTCCAGCTCCTCACTTGCTCATTTGTCTTCTATGTGCTTTGGTGAGGCACTGTAAAACTGTGCCAAACTGTTGGTTCAGTCAGTGGTACCTGAAGATGTTACTTGTTCTACGCCACAAGTAAACAAATTATCCCAGTCGCCATCTGATTGGCTGGATCTAGGCCCTTAAAGTGAACCGTCACCAGGGACCTCCATTTTCATTACCATGTTACAGAAGCCCATTACACCTGCAGTGCAAATCTCCCTTCTTCTTTCTTAAATATTTGCCATACAATATAATTGTGTGTTATAACTTACCTTGCACTCTGACATAATCCTCTGTGTATCCCTATGGGTTGGGCTTTTTTTGGCTTTGGTTTAGATGCATTTCAAAAAACCACATGTTACTTGAGTCTGTGCTGCTCACTCCTCAGCTCTCAGCCCCCACCTTCTGCTCCTGTAGATCTCCACCCTCCCCCACTGATGTCACTCACCAGTCTGTGAGGGTGGCAGGGAAGGAGGAGCTTTACAGGAGCACAAAGGTGGGTGCTGAGCGCTGACACAGATAGTCCAAAGCATCCAACCAACAACCCCTGGGACTACACCGATGTTCGTGTCGGGTGAAACTTAAGTTATAACCACCAGTATATTGTAATGCAATACATAGAGAAAGCAGAAGGCAGATGTGCACTGCAGGTGGTAATGGGCTTTTGAACCTGTCTGTATGAAAATAAGTCCCTGGTGACATGTTTCCCTTTAATTCCCTGTCACATCCATGTCTAACCATAGTTCCATAAACTTTCTATGTTCATCAACTTTACAAGTTTACTGTTCACAATAGTTTAAGCAAGAACACTCGAGATGAATACGATATACATTGAATTATATCTTTTGTGTCAGGGATGCTGAGGATATATTCCTGCCCATTCCTTGTTTCTTGGGATTCCATCAATTTGAGTTCTCTGTAGCAGTCAATGAATCGGCTTTGACCGCAGCGTTCCCCGAAACTTCCCAATGCTTAATGTCAAAAATATGTAAATGCGCGCTGAAGTCAGTTGGAGTTCACTGGAGTTCACCAAGCTAGGCCGGGTGCAGGTAGGTGCGTGTCGAGCGACTTATTTTCTAAATATGGCGGTTTTTCCGAATCCGTCGGGATTTCCGTCGCGTGCATGCCGATGCGCCACAATCCGATTGCGTGCGCCAAAATCCGATTGCCGCAAAACTGTAATATTCAGGTAACCCGATGGAAAAAAAACGCGATTGGGGCCCTTAGTAAATGACTTTCACTGTGTTAAAGGTTGATCCACCCTCCTCAATATAGGCCCAAGAATCGGATCAGTTTCTTGGCACTTGGACCGATCCCGGACACAGTTTGTCACTTTGTCTCCATTCTACCATATTTTTTTCCTCGTTCGGAGCTAATTATTGACAAACACTTTTTTTCCAAAAATTCTCTTTGCAGTAAAGATGATTCCTTTTACCAACTTCTATTCTGATTGCACCCCGATGGAGTGAGCACCTTACACGTTACATGACGTTGTTGCCCTCGTTGTGTCTGTATCTGATGCAGTTTCCTGAAAATCCCAAAGAAAAAAAATTGTTTCTTTTGTTGAAAGAAAACAAGAAATAAAATAAAGCTGTCATTTTGGATTATCTATGCTGTGCTCGAGCCCTGAAAAAAAGATAGTTGGGGTTGATTCCTGGCCAGGTGTCCTGATGTGCCCGGGATTACGTGCCAAGTCCACAAGAAGCCCGCAGACATCTGCGTTTATGTTTTGCAGCGCTGGTTTTGGCAAAGCCGGCGCTCTGCTCTGGTGCAAGTCCATGCAACAGAGTAACAGTGATTTCCCCTTTGGCGGTTCGGAGCCGCGTGCGTCTGTCCACTGAGGTCTGAACTCTCGGAGGGAGTGAACGCTGCGCTTCCCTCAGTATCAAACAAAGAAGTAATAAAAGTTCCCTGCTTTACCGCTCGCTCATTCTTCATAGCGACTGTATCCAGACACGCTGCATAAAAAAAAGAATTGTATCTCGGAAAACCAAGACTGATTGTCCTTGTACCCGGCAGCCGATGATGGTTGTATGTGCAGCATATCCTGTGAGAATCTACGATGATTTCAATCTCCTACTTTACCTGGTTCTGTGGTGGCCGCGGCCGGGGTACATTTTTATTTTTCACTTAAGTTATCATAACCATATAGAATAAAATGTTGAAATTAAAAAAAAAGAAAAAAAAACTCTTTTCTCACTCCGGCACAACATAAGAGAAAACGGAAAATAAATCAATAATGAATAAGAAGCGGCCGTAGACCAGTGCGGCTGCGCAAAAGACTCAGATCCATTTACCAATCCTTATACAATTTTAAAGGATTTCTCCAGACACCGAAGTGTTTACAAGTGGCTGCAGTTTCATGCTATATGATCATTTAAAGTGGGACCATGTCATGACGTGTATAGCCATATGGCAGTCATGAGGGTCACAGCGACCACATCCTGGTTACCATCAGTATGAGCCACTAACTGCCAACAACAAGTTCCATGAAGGGCTGCTTGAGTGATGTCTCAGTTGCCTAATGACAGGTGCACCTTTGTCATGTTTATACGTAGGAGAGGCAGGACCCCATAGCAGACTTCTGAATGAGGCCCCCCCTTCCCCTATATATCTGAGCTACAATCACACACTTTTTACTTACCCATATTCATATACTTATATACATACACATACAGCATAAACATACATATAGTATACACACTCACATGTACATACATACAGCATAGGACCTACATATAGTAGCACACTCAATTTACATCATACCGGCATAAACATACATATAGATACACATTCCCCTCACATGGTACATACATACCGCATAACATACATATAGTATACACACTCACATGTACATACATACAGCTAAACATACCATATTAGCCTATACCCCAGTACATCACATACAGCTAAACATACATATAGTATATCACCACATGCCATACATAATTATACACACTCACATGTACATACATACAGCATAAACATACATATAGCATATACACCACATGTACATACATACAGCATAAACATACATATAGTATACACACTCACATGTACATACATATAGTATACACACTCACATGTACATACATACAGCATAAACATACATATAGTATACACACCACATGTACATACATACAGCATAAACATACATATCTATACCCACTCACATGCTACATCATACAGCATAACCTGCTAGTATACACACTCACATGTACTACATACGCAGAAACATACTCTAGTGTACACACTCACATGTATCATACATACGCATAAACATACATATAGTCGATCCCACCATGTACTACATACGCATTACATACTATAGTATACCACCACATGTAACATACATACAGCATAAACAGTACATATAGTATACCACTCACATGTACATACATCAGCATCAACAACATTGTATCAAACACTCACATGTACAGACATACAGCATAACATACATGTCGTATACACACTCACAGTACATACATACACATCAACCTACATATAAGCATATACACCACATGTACATACAGACGGCATAAACATACATTATCTAATTATCACCACATGTACATCATACGGCATTATATACATATACAATATACACCACATGGTACAGACTACGGCATAAACATACTATAGCATATACCACATGGCCATACATACGCATACACATACATATGCCTATACACACTCACATTACCTACATACGGCAACACATACATATAGCATATACACCTCAATGTGCATACTAGTCATAACACATACATATATCATATACACACTCACTGTACTAACATACGGGCAATACACAACATTAGCATATAGCACACTCACATGTCATACATACGGCATACCATACAATATAGTCATATCAACACTCACATGGTACCTATCATACGGCCTACACATACATTGGCATAAATACGACAACTCACATGTACATACATACGGCATACACATACATATAGGCTACACACAACCCCCACAGCCACATTTACATCATCGCATAAACATACATATGATACACATCACCCATGTACATACATACGTCATAAACATACATATAGGAATACACACACCACATGTACATCCAAATACGGCTAAACAACAATAGGATACACACCACAATGTACATACTAACGGCATAAACATACATATAGATACAACACACCACATTTAACAAATACATCGGCATAAACATACATCTATGTACACACACCAAACATGTTACATACAACGGGCATAAACTACATATAGGAATCACACCCCACATGTTCATACCATACTCTTCCACATAGCATATAGTATTTACACACACCACATGTACATACATACGGCATATACATACATATAGCATATACACCACATGTACATACATACGGCATAAACATACATATAGCTATACACCACATGTACATACATACGGCATAAACATACATATAGCATATACACCACATGTACATACATACGGCATAAACATACATCCATGTACACCACATGTACATACCTACGGCATAACCATACATTTATCATATACACCACATGTACATCATACGGCAATAAACATCCATCTAGCCTATACACCACATTTACATACCCATACGGTCTATACATACACATAGCCTATACACACACCACATTTACATACATACGGCATATACATACACATAGCCTATACCACACTACAACATAACCTACATACTCATATATATAACCAATACTCAGATTCCATGGCCCCCCCCTGACTCTGTGGGCCCCATAGCGGATTCTCCCCTGTTTACACCCTTGGCCCTATAATAATGAATCTCCACACTACCCACAGAGAGCATTTTATAGTAGTAGGAGATGAGAGGCTTCTGGCTTCTAGGAAAGGGCAATAAACTTTTTGAGAACATAAACTCCCATCAAATTCTCCCCGAAGGTCCAACTATGACATGGCTCACAAAACATCCTCGTCTCAGGACCTTCGGACCTCACCTGACATATTAAATGTTAAAGTTATAACAAATTGAAACTTAATAACTTCTTTTTCATTGCACATCCCCCCCCCCCCCCCCCCGTTCTAATTACTCGTGCCCTATTTTTTTTAATTTGCAAAAAGTTTTCCAATTTTTTTCTGTGTGACATCTGAGAGTCAGAGCGGCTCATCTCACAAGCTCGACTGGCAAATCCTGGCCAGAAGATTTCGGAGCGGTGTCTGTGCCCCTCGCCCCCTGACACTGGAGTAACAACAATCTGCAGAGATTGATGATTGGGAGTTTCCCGCTGTATTTATTACCTTCAACAATTTTAAAACACTCGACGTCGGCCATAAATTTTGGGGGTTGAGGAGTGAATTTCTGCCGGG
This sequence comes from Engystomops pustulosus, assembly GCA_019512145.1. NCBI lineage: Eukaryota > Metazoa > Chordata > Amphibia > Anura > Leptodactylidae > Engystomops > Engystomops pustulosus. The sequence continues at coordinate 29,544 of CM033643.1, read as the reverse complement.
TAACTGTATGGATGTGGAAGGTGAAAGCAATCGGCTTCACATTATCCGAGTGTTAGGATGGAGGGGGGAATCAATCATACGGTCACATCCCCTAATTTTCCTGTGTAATTATGAATCGCTTTGGCCCTATAGTCATCACTCTCGTGTGTAGACATTTTTATATCCATTGTCGCCGCCTCCCCCAGACCCCATGTATGTTATACCTGACAAGGGCCCCTTCACCCTCCTCTCTCACTGCCCCGGGGCGCTCAGCCCTCCCGGTTCCCAATAAACATAATGAACAATAATGTATAATTGGGGAGCGGGTGAGCGAGACCCTCGCTGTCAGGCACCAGATGAGTGAATATTATGTTCCTCTGTTCATGGTGAGGATTCACACTTTTTTTTTTTTTTATACGTATTCGACTTGATGGTTTTTGTCCGTTAACGGGGATGAGCTCAATATGGGAATTTGACTGGGGAAGCCTAAAATTGCACACAATCAGGAGAACCAAGATTTTGCCATGTTATACCCGCATTAATGACATGGTGGGGAGTGGTTAGCACTACCTCCTTTCACAGTGCTGGGTCCTGTGTTCTGGTTCCCACCTGCGGCAGGTTGAACCTCTGCAAAGAGGGTTGTATTTCTCTCTGTGTTTTCGTTGGTTTCCTTTCCTCCGGATCCTCCGGTTTCCTCCCCACTCAAAACATCCGGTCAGTTTTTTTAGATTGTGAGCCTCCATTGGGGACAGGGACCGATTTGAAAATTCTTTTACACGCGCGGCGAATCTGTAGGCGCATAATAAATAAGGAATTATTATTACTAATCTAACCAACAGGATTGAGGACTGTATGTTAAGAGCTGTATGGGCTCCAGCCTCATAAAACTATGAATATGGTAGCCCCTCAGGCTCATTTGCATACAGTCCTTCATCCTGGTGGTAGATGTCCTTAAGTATGCCTTGATGTTAGAGGCCTTACAAGGGTTAAAAAGCAGTCATCAAATTACCCTTGCCCCATGCTGAAAACTTATTTGCATGTTTCCCAGAATCCCCCCATTTGAGTCATCAATGGCTGTAACTCTCCACACACCTTCAGGTCACCTTAAATGTGAAAGTCTCTGTACGGAGTCTCTAATTCTCGAACCTATTGTCCAAACCTCTCCCTCTTTACTGGAAACCACTTCCCTACACGTGCTGACGAGATGCAAAGACACAGAAACTGTTTCTGTCTACAGTGGGAGTCTGATCCTTCTGGAATACATACTGGTTGTATAATCCCATCCTGTCATTAGGCTTCCTAAAAGTCTGCTTTAACCTTGAAAGAGGCAATATTTTCCATAGGTGATATTTCCCAGAATCCCCCAGTTTGAGGATCAGTGACTAGAGTCTCCACACGCCTGCAGGGCGACCTAAATGAGACAGTCTCCAAAAGGGTCTTCGTACTTCACGACACCTTGGTCTCAGCCTCTCACCAAGCTAACTATTTTCCACACTGTGCTGACGAGATGCAACCACCTTACAACAGTGCTGTCCTACGAGAATATATCGGCTTGTTTGCTTATTACCCGGCATCAGTCATTGAGCTTCCTTAAGCAATCGCTTGATGTTAAGGGGGCTGCCTTACAAATTAGGCCAAGAGGCAATGTTTGTTGGACCATCCTGGAAAACTTATTTGGATATTTCCTCTAGTTTTAGAAAAGTTTCCTAAACAAGGTCATCAACCAAATATGAATATTATGTCAAGCAATACCCCTGGTTCCTTCATGTTGCATTTGAATGACCCCCTGTTAAAGAGAACCTAAGCTCCCATAGCAGGGTGTACCCTACTAAACTACTACCCCCCCCTTGGCAGGGGAACGAATTTCCTTTCTATAATTTCCAGTTTTTTGTGAAATCTCACCTTTTTACCTTATGAAAAAAAAAATCCCCCTCCACAGTCATAAAAATATTACTCTTCCTATCTTCTCCCCTCATTTTCAACATGAATGAGTCAATTTAGTTGTTACAGAGATAATGTAACTTCAGAAGCCCCTATCTTCTATTCTAAAGCAGCCTGCTTGTCATTCAAGAAAAATCTCATCTTTCAGGTCACATCAGCTTATGGATTTGTTAGGCTACGAGAACAGATAAAGAATCATTTTCCCACCGATATTTAACTGCCCTCATATCAGTTCCATAACTCAAAGATGCTGAAACTAAACAGATTAGCTTCCTATCCTTTAATATACTCACCAGAATCATGTTTTAGGGTGCTACAGAATGCAAAGATTGGGGGTATTCTAAATTGAACGCTCAACTGCAACCCCTAAACGTTGAGCTCATCTCATGTAAAAATAGGTGAGAAAGTCATATTTGGCCTGATTTCCGGGGAGAATCTTTTTGTTCTGTTATGATTGTGTATCGCAGACATTTGTAGCTGAGTGCTACGCTAATTACTCTTCGTAACTTGCTCTTACATGGCTCCACACTATGATTAATGAGGTTAATACTATTATTATATATGACCAATGGGCTTTTATGTGACTCACAGATTTCCCATAATTGTTTACCAGAAGCTATTTGTCCATAGTAGCATCACCCCCCCCCCTCCCCCGGTCTTACATATGTGTAATTGTGTCCGCTGTGTCGCTGCCCTCTGTTTGCGCCTCCTCTACAGTCCCTGGTATTGTAGGTAACTATAAGGAGACGCAAGCACAGACAATCATAAAGTCATAGAGAGTCCTATTCATCACCTATATTCGCCCTTTCGCCGCCTGAGGCGAGTTATAGAGCGGCGCCCCCTCTGCCCCGTCCACTATAATATTCAGGTTATTTTTTTAGTAAGTTGGGTCCTCCATGCGTGTCGCCCCAGGCTGACATCAGATGTGATCATTATTTTTATGTGACGAGGTCCTGCTTTTGTAGCCCCTGCTGCCGCCCCCCTATCGTGCTTCAGGTGGCTCTGCCTGAGGCAAGTGGCTCAACCCGCCTCATTGCTGGTGCTTCCCTGTATATCACAAGTTTCAGGATAGAAGTTTAGGGATTTACCGGTATATCCCATTTTTTTTTTCTTTTTGTTTTATGGTCCATTAATGTAATTTTTTTTCCTCTTGTTTTCATATCCATCGGCACGTAAAATTCCAGAGCAATGGTAAAACAGTGAATATATATATATATTTTTTTTTAAATTAAACAACCATAAAATAATTGCACAATGAGTAAAAAAAAAAAAAAATCACCGCAGTGATGGAGAGTGGTTTTTTTTTTTGTTGTTTTTTTTTGCCATTTTAAAAAAGAAATGGCGAGTCATGACTCTGGCTTATAGACTCGTGCACTAGCAGTGGTTCTATATTTACCCCCTTTAAACAACAAGCCCTTTTTCTTTTTGCATTTCCATTTTTCCACTCCTCACCTTCAAAATCTATGACTTTTTCTTATACTTGGTGTACCCGCACTGTTGTGGGATCCATTTTTTTACGAGTGCACTGATGTTTTCTTTGTTAATGGAAGGCGAAGCCACAGCAGCGGAGCAATAAAATGCGAATCTTTATTGGTACATCATCCAGGCATTAGAAAAAAGCAACGGTTTTCGTTCTTTATGAATCTTTTCAAGTATTCGTAGTTTTGTAGATGAAACTGGATGACCCATAGGAGACACCCCCAAACCGGAGAAACATACAAACTCGTTGCAGATGTTTACCCCGACGTTGAACCCCAAGTTGCCATAGCCTAACAGTTGTATGGCTAAACCACTGAGCCACCCTAAAGTTTCCAACCTCTACAAAAGTCATCTATACAGCAAGTTGTGTCGGCCACAGCCATGTCTTATCTTTTCTATATTTAGAATGTTTCATATAATCCCCGGCGCATTGTGCGGTCCCCAGACCTACAGGCACTTGGTCGTACACCACTTCACTTGCCCGTAAGGTGCAGACGCGAGAGATCCCAAGGAGGAATATAAATGTTTGGTTTTTTTATGCATCCACACACAAGACTACATACAGGGGCATTTGGGACAATTAACAAAAACATGTCCAATAGACCCAGACAGGTCCTTTTTTTAAGCATACTTCAATACTCCCCTAATGAACAGATACAAACAAGAGTCAGCAATCATCGTCGTACATGTTGCAGAAACACTCCATTCCCACGTTACTATTAGTTTGTTCACACTCGCAGATTTTTCTTGCAGAGACCTCATTCAGCTACCTTTACACTGCCTGAGTTCTCCCTAAGATTTCCATGTCTTTTGTAGGTGATTTGAAATCAAACACAAGGCTGAAAATAATGCATCTAATTGTTTGCATTAGAAAGGTTTTCAAGAAAGAGATCGGCCTGCGTCCCAGGTTTGACCACTATGCCAGAGAATGGCGCTGTCTGCTTTTTGTTTCCATGATATGGTAATGAGCTGATTGAGAACTTCCAATTCTGGGGTTTGCTGGAGTTATATATAAATTGGGGATCTCCTTCTATGTATATGTTTAGCAATATAGTCTCCCGCCCAAGTAATATGTTGGCTACTGAGAACGTGACTCATGTTTCCCTGTCTTTTTAACATAGATCCACTAGACATAAATGACACAAATCAGCATTTTCTCCCTTCTTTGTCCAGGTTGACCCCTGAACACTCAGTCGACTCCACAATTTGCCACCGGATCCGCATCCTCACCTCACATCGATCTCTTTCCAGCGTCCTTCATCAATGTCTCGCCGACTGATATCTCTAGAATACTTTTTTTTCCACTGCCCAAACCTGTCTTGTCGCCTTCTCCCTCTTTCCCGCTCCTAAACCGCCCTAGGATTCGTTTCTCAGCCTCTACCTTATTTTCTGAAGGACGTTGGGAGATCAGCAGAGATCCGTCCATCCCCTTGAGATGTTGGTGGCTTCATGGTCTCTGATGTAACTTACTTATCTGATGTAGCGGGGCGGGACTTTGGACTTTCCTCACTTTACCCAAGCCTTTATTTGGGTTAATGTGCCCCTATGGTCCAGTCCGTACCTTAGGACTAGTCCCTGGGTAGCCCGTTTCTATCCGTGAAGAGTTTTGCCATTTATGACCATTCTAAGATTTCCCTCTTTCCTGAATGATACACTGAGATTTGTGGTTCCCATTGTGGGAGTGATCTGTCCTCCTGGCCTACTTTCATATCAACTGACCATTGATTTTGGGAAAATTTGATATACTGTTTTATCTATCTGTTCATTTCTTTGCAGAAATACGATGGACCTGAGCAGATAATTGGTCTCAAACCACCTTCTCCGTTTAACCATCATTTTCGGAGAAGTTTATCGAAAGTTTTGACTAGTGATGATAGAACAAAAGGTTCAGCTCGGCTACTGGATGTGGAACCACCCCCCACCATTGTCACCCACCACTTGATAGTGGGTGTTACTCCTTTATGATTGCATCTGCCCACTTTCTTCCCCTTAGCCCAAAAGATGTAACTCAGGATCAGTACAGGATAAGTAATGTCATGTATGTACACAGTGACTGCACCAGCAGCAGAATAGTGAGTGCAGCTCTGGGGTATAATACAGATGCCCCAATCCCCTTACAGCAGGAGTAAGTCGTCTTTCATACTCGGCAGAGCCACTCGTCTTCACTCTAAAGTTTTTGGATTTATCAAGAAACAATTTTCAGATCCACCATCCGATGACTCGGTGCGGTTCTCATCATGAACCTGGAACATTTTCTGCACAAATATGTAAAATGTGATACAAAATAAAAGATTCTGCGAGAAATGGCCCATTTTGTGTCATGATATACTCTGACGATGGGCCGCCGGCGCTTATTGGAAGGAATAAAGTTTGACATGTTTGTAGCCTTCCATCCCACCGATACATCAAAGTCAAACTTTGTAGGCGCAAGTCCCTGGAGGGACATCATTAGGAAGAGATGATGTATGGTTTCATCAATAGACTATTGGCCAAATGTCCATCGCTGAGGACGGCAGAAAATTTATTTAAGCCGAATTTCACAAATAACGAGATTGAGACCGTTTCTTCCAAAAAGTTCATGGCAGAATGTTCTCGGGAAGGGAGAGAGATGGCGAGAGAGAAATTGAAATTCAGAAGACAAATATTTCGGTGTTCTATCTGCAGAGCACAGGCTCAAAAACTGGCAGCGAATGGGGAGGGGGGGGGGGCGAGACGAGCGGCTAGCGAAAATACGAGGAGAAAAATGAAAGAAATGCTGGACACGGGCAGAGGACGCTCCCCATGTGACGCCATCACCGAGCTCATTTGCATACATCGTTTTCCGCTCCCAGTACCTGCCCTAAGGATGACAGAAGAGAGAGACACAGTGGGCGTAGGCCATAAGACGGTCTTAGAGCATCGAGAGAGTGCAGCTGCGTGTATAGCAGGGGCAGTCATGGAAAGGCACATTTTATTGCAGAATGTTATTGAAAAGGGCAAGCCTTTCACTTCTTAATGATTGCTTTTAATCCAATTGTTTTTTTTTTTTTTTTTGCATTTCAAACAATCAACAAATTTTAGTGTGTTTTAATGAGGTGTAAATGAAACTCATTTCAAAGTATTTTTTTTCGGGTTACAGTATTTAAAAAAAACCCCACAAAACCACACCTGCAAAAAAACAAAACAAAACCAAAAAACCAACCAAAACAAAAACAACAAAAAAACCCAACCAAAAACACCAACACAAAAAACACAAAAAAACCAACCAAAAAACACAAAAAAAACAAAACCACAAAAAAAAATTCAAGGCTAGTAAATGTTTTTACATCCGTAGAAAATGTAGTTTTTAAAATTTGTACAAGTGATGTTGTTATCATGATGATCGATAACACGGAGGCCACTGTTATATTCAGTCATCGTAAAATCCAAAAGTTTTTAAAAAAAATCTCCTAGGTCATCATCCAGGGCAGGCGATGGCAGGTCCTACGGTCCGATCTATATTCCCTTCCTCCTGTTCTTTTTCTTTTGCTTCTCGTGGGTCATCTTCGTGGGTAGAGCGACATCTTCCACTTCTCTTCATCTTCCAGATTCGTTTCTTTTATTTTTCTTTTTTCGTTCTTCTTTCTTCGTTTTCGTTCTTTCCGCTCTTCTGCCCGTTTGTGGTCCTCGAGTTGTCCACTGCGGTTCTTTATTCCTTCCTGTTTCTTGCCCTTTTTTATTTTCGCTTCTGTCCGAGATTCGGGGTCTACATTGTTGTTCATTCATTCTCTCCGCTATTTGCATCCTCCAAGCAATTTTCATTTTTCTAATGTTTTTTTTCTTTTGGTGAATTATTTTTGGTGTCTTCGCAGTGTTTTCTTCCCGCCGTCTTCTGTGCATCGCTCCACGTCTAGCGACAGCCATCGTGCGCTTCCCATAGGAGTTTTTGAGCTCAGCTCCATCGCTTGGCAAGTATTCATTTACAACACCAGACTTGTTCACCATGTTTCCCGGCGCGATGCAGTAAGCCGGCTTGACTTTTACCTCACTTTCCTCTTTCCAGAATTAGACCTTCCTGTAATAAAGGAAAAAAAAAAAAACACTTTTAAATATTCGTTTAGAAACTTTATAAAAAACACAAATTTACTAATAATGTATGTACACATGACTGCACCACACAGCGAATAGTGGTGCAGCTCTGGGTATATACAGGATGTAACTCAATGATCAGTACAGGCTAACTAATGTCATGTATGTACACGTGACTGCAACCAGCACAGAATAGTGAGTGCAGCTCTGGAGTAAATACATGATGTAACTCAGATCTTACAGGATAGTAATGTTCATTATACACAGTGACTGCACCAGCAGCAGAATATTGAGTGCAAGCTCGGGGTTAATACAGGATGTAACTCAGGATCAGTACAGATAAATGTCATGTATTACACAGTGACTGCACCATCAGCATAATAGTGAGTGCAGCTCTGGTATAATACAGGATGTACTCAGGATCAGTACAGGATAAGTAATGTCATGTATGTACACAGTGACTGCACCAGCCAGCGAAAAGTGAGTGCAGCTTGGGGTATATATCAAGGATGTAACTCAGGACAGTACAGAAGAAGTATGCATTTGTACCATGTGACCAGCCAGTAATGTGAGTGCAGCCTGGGTATAAACAGGATGTAACTCAGGACAGTAACACAGTATAAGTATGTCATGTATGTACACAGTGACTGCACCCAGCAGAAAGTGAGAGTGCAGCTCTGGTGTAATACAGGATGTAACTCAGGTCAGTACAGGATAAGTAATGTCAGGTATGTACACAGTGACTGCCCGCAGCAGATAGTGAGTGGCAGCTCTGGTCTAAATACAGGATGTACTCAGGATCAGTACATGAAAGTAATTTCATGTATGTACACAGTGACTGCACCATGCACAGAATAGTGAGTGCAGCTCTGGGGATATCAAGGAGTACTCAGGATCAGTACGTATAGTAATGTCAGGTATGTACACAGTGACGGCACAGCAGCAGAATATGGAGTGCAGCTCTGGGGTATAATACAGGATGTACTCAGGATCAGTACAGGATAAGTATTTCATGTATGTACACAGTGACTGCCCACACATAATAGTGAGGTGCGCTCGGGGGGATAATACAGATGTACTCTCGGATCAGTACGGATAAGTAATGTCATGTATGTACACAGTGACGCACCAGCAGCAGAATGTATTGCAGCTCTGGGGTGTAATAAGGATGTAACTCGGGATCAGTACAGATCGTATGTCATGTATGTACACAGTGACTGCACCACGGCAGAATAGTGAGTGCAGCTCTGGGTTAATACAGATGCCCCAATCCCCTAAGCAGGGTAAGTTCTTCATACTCGGCAGAGCCACTCGTCTCACTCTAAAGTTTTTGGATTAACAAGAAACAATTTTCAACCACCATCCGATGAATCGTGCGGTTCTCATCAGACCTGGAACTTTTTGCACAAATATGTAAAATTGTGATACAAAATAAAGATCTGAGCGAGAAATGGCCCTTTTGTGTGAATGATTACTCTGAAGGGCCGCCGGCGCTTATTGGAAGGAATAAAGTTTGACATGTTGTAGCATTCCATCCACCGACTACATCAAAGTCAAAGCTTTGTAGCGCAAGTCCCCCCCCCCAATCCAGGAGGGACATCATTAGAAGAAGAGGTAGTGGTTTCATCAATAGACTATTGGCAAATGTCCCATCGCTGAGCGGCAGAAATTATTTAAGCGAATTTCACAAATACGAGATTGAGACCGTGTTCTTCAAAAAAGTTATGGGCAGAAGTGTTCCGGCCTGAATGGAAGAGATGGGTAGAGAGAAATTGAAATTCAGAAGACAATATTTCGGTGTCTCTGCCGAGACGGCTCAAAAACTTGCCGGAATGGGAGGGGGGGGGGCTAGACGACGACTAGCGAAAATCGAGGGAGAAAACTGAATAAATGCTGGGACACGGGCAGAGAGCGCCCATGTGACGCCATCACCGAGCTCATTTGCATACATCGTTTTAGTGACCGTAATGGGGTATCTTTGTTGTTTTTTTCTAAATTTGTACTTAGTTGTACTTTCTTTTTCCTGATTTTCAAATGTTTTTTTTCAAAATTTTATTTTCTATTTTTCATTAAGCCTCTAAGAAAATGGTGCACCCAGGTGGTTTTGCTAGTTGTAGCCGTTTTTTCCCAGCATCCCATTACACAGTATAAAAAATACTGACACTAGAAAGTATAAATCTGTCCGGCAGATAATAAGCCATCATACTGTGTAAACTGAAAAAAAAAAAAAAGTTATGGGTTTTTGAAGTGAGGACTGAAAAAAACGAAAACTAAAAAAAAAGTGCCAGGTCGTCAAACATCTTTTTGTTTACCAAATTTGTATTTAAAAAAAAATTTTGCAAAAAATTTTACAAAAAAAGAAGGAAGGAGAAAAAAAAAAAAAAAAAAAAAGGACAAAGCAATAAAGTAGGCACATAGGGCCCAAAAAGGGCAATGTAGTACAAAAAGTGGACAAATACAGCACACAATGGGCGTCATGACCTACGGCTAATATTAGCAAAGAACCAATGTACAGCAAACAGAATGTAATGGAAGTGTAACATTCCATTAAGAACATTGCGGAGACACCAAAAAAAAAAAAATGGGTAGGAGAAAACAAAGAAAATAATTAGAACAAAAAGGAGTCAAACACCAAGACCAAGGTGAGTAGGTTGTACGGGGCAGTGTATCAAACACTTCTCCTAAGCTAACAAGGAGGGAGGCAGTAAGAAAGTCCAGGAGAACACTTACTGTCTGACCCTGGTCAATAGCCTCTCACACAGCCAATCCAGTTCCCTACACTGTGCTGAGGAGACCCAACCAGGTCGAAACAGCGCTGTCTACAGTTTGGAGTCTGTACCTTATGGAATAGATATACTGGGTTGGCTTAATCCCACATCATATTTTAGACTTCTTGTAGGTCATACTTGGTGGTAAGGGGGCAGCCTTTCATGGTAGCAAAAGGAGGCATTGTTTTCCCATATAACACCTTGGAAAATGTATTTGCATATTTCCCAGAATTCCCTAGTGGAGCATCTATGGATTTAAGTCTCCACATGCCTTTCAGTTGGCCTTAATCTCTCCATAAGGAGAACACTTATTGTCTTATCCCAATAACAATAGGAAGGGAGTCCAAGAGCAGTTGGGTCTAGTTGTTTCTTAGAGGGATTGCAGAAGGTCTTGGACCATGAACTAGTTGGCCGAATCTTAGGACATGGCCAGTTATGGCTTGGGAATGGTAAACATATTCTTTATCAATTGTGCGTGCCTTGGTTTTTGTTGCTCTTTTAGCTAGTGTTAGACTACCGATGCTTAGTGTACAATCCGATCCTGTATGCTGAAGACCACCTGCTCCTCGCGAGCCAAAATGTTCTCCACCTGAGAGAATCTTGCCAATCAGCAGTCACTCCCCAGCACCAGAAACACCCGTCTCCTCTTACTCTTCTGAATTCCGAATCTGACAGGTTAATGACTGTAACCGACTACTGATATGAAGTAATGCTCCTGTACAAATTCTTCTCCGCACAAACACATCCCTCCTCCCTTGCCCTCTCTTCTGGCTGTTGCTGGCAGGTTTCACAGAGACGTTTTGATCCTACAAAACAAGAACCCCGTGGTCACTCACTTTTATGTTGATAAGAAATTTAATAAGCATGGGCCGGTGCGCACAGAGCCAGCAGGGCATGGAGACAAGCTGGATGGTGCCAGCTCTAGGAAACTATTCAGCTGATGGGGGAGCATTAATCATACTGGATGCCAGCTCAGTGCCCAACTACCCCTCATGTCTGCCGCTAAGGCTGCCAGCTCACAAATCCATGGCAACTTTCAGTGACTCGACTTCCAAGTAGTACCGGTAAAGAAGCGGCCAACTTAATCATTAACCCATCTCAAGGGAAAGATTCAGGTGAACCGCAGTGATCTGTGCAACGAGCAACGATAAAAGCAAAGAGGTAAAGTAAAACAAAAATTGAGGATTATAGTACAGTAGGTAGACCATGGATCTCAAATTCTTCAAAACGCGAGGATCAAGAAATAGGCCAGTGACCAACTAACCAGGAGATGCATCTGCCAGTGTAAACAGGACTCTGCCATCTTTAGAAGACATTATTGACGACATGGCTACCGGGCAGAGTCATCAAAATTTCCCGTTAGGGCAAATGGACATCATATATCGGAGGGATACTTTGCAAAAGCCGCTCTTGGAAAGTTATACCAGGCATTTCCATGCACACCCTGGTTGGCCTTACATTCATGTACAGGAAATATAGACGTCTTCAGAATCCAGTAGACATAGCGGTGGGATTTGGACCTTCAGATTGGAGGCAACTAACTGGCCGGTCTTTCTACTGCACAATAATACAAACTATAAAAGTTGGGTCATGTTTATACAAGATGGTTGAAAATATCATCAGGTTCAGCCAACGTATTTCCGATGGGTTTCTACTGTGCATGACCAACGTTGACTCGTTTTCTTCAGGGGCTCTGACAATCTTGTGTCTCCAACTTTAGTGGAAGAATTTGCCAACCACGTTATAAAATTTTTCCACCCCAAGATGAGCAGCACTGGAGTGAATCCTGTAGACATTAAGATTGGAGCTGCCAAGTAGGGATCATTGTTCTATAGTTCTATGTACACAAAGGGATTTGCTAATAGACAGACGAGGAGTAATCCGGTACAATTAGTAAAGACTCCCGTGTATCGCCCAAGGAGAAGAGCAATACATTTACATAAATTTTTTAATCAATTTTGTCAACATGGAACAATATTATCATTGTGCATCGCTGACTGCTTTGCTCATTTACACTAGGAAGTTATCGTCCCAAATCCTTGAAATTGTTTGGCTCTGAACAAACAAATCTTTGTAGTGGTAGACATCACGGCCAAAAAGATCTACAGAAGAATAATTCAGGTGTTTCTACGGTCAGCTTAGACCTGGAGTTGCTGAACACCGTAACAGCGCATGGAGATAAAGAAGATATTCAGCCCAAGAGTGGGACAGGTCAGGATCTCTATGCCGCGTCCTAGAAGAGGAAACAGCGTTTTTGGAACTTCTCCAACACTGCAAGAGATCCTTGTCGCAAGATTTATAGGATAGGCCGATATTATTTAGGTGTTACGAAACAGAAATTCTCTTCAAAACAATCACGGTTACGTCTTGGCGAACTGTAGACGCCTTCACCAGTGACCAACACGTCGTTAGACAGAACTCAACAGACCTGTATGAACAGGACAAACAACTAATATAGGCTATGCTCACCGACTGGGCCAACGACACCCACAATGTGAAGAAGACTGATGAAAACCACCACGGAGAATTTATCTTATCCATCGGTCATCTATCCTATTGCACTGTTAATACATCATAAGTATTTAAACTCTCAAAGGGGATGTCCAACAAAATGTACTGCGGCTCGAATATACAAGCAGAGCTTATCCTTCCACTCCCCGATATAATCAGCCAACGTTGGAAGACCGGTCCCTACTGCACCAACCGATGGTCTCAACATAGTCTGCGACGTAAATAGCTCGACTCACAAACCTCATCGGCAAAATGAAACAAACATCAAGTTATATTTAGAGGATTTCACTTTCTTTGAATGGCATCATCCTATTATGTATTAATTGGCATAAAAAAAATTTCTGGGGGGACCTCAATAAACTGAGAAATTGAATGTGCAGCAATAGGTTTATTTATAGGCATTTGTACCGTCTACTCCCTCTCCATAAGGAATCTTCATTGTTCCTGCATCAGTCTCATGTTGATGTAGTACTTTAAATGTTTCTCTCTACGCGGAGGTATTTTTTGAAAAGTGTGTTAACATTTACAATTTTTTTAGTATATAGGCATCAAAACTATTAGCAAAACAAAAAGTTTCAAAGTTTCCCAAAATCAGTGGTACCAAACCCATGGCATAGGTATCAGCAGTGCCACTCAGAGCCCTCTCTGTGGGCATGTGGCCATCGCTCAAGCATGCAGTCCTGTGTGACTAAGGCCTCCTCCTCTAGTCCAAGGCGGCCCAGAACATGCTACATTCAGAGCCATTTTATAGCGACACATTCTGGGCTACCAGGGACTGCAGGAATAGTGAGAAGGTGCAAACATTACTAGAGCATCATCGAAGTAAGTGTTACTACTGTTGTGGGTTACGGTTCTTCCTATATGGGGGGGGGCACTGGAGGGAAACTAGAATGATAAACGGAATGCCCCCCGTCCTTGGGATGCCGAAGAATAGAAGGAAAAAAAAAAAAAAAAAAAAAAAAAAAAAAAAGGACCTACGTTCAGGCATCACCCACTTCCTAGCCTGTTTTTTTTATTATATAGAGTAGGCCAAAAAATGACCAAAATAAGGAGTTTATACCCAGCTTTCTGCAATCTAGAACTAACCGAAGGACTGATATAACTCGAATACCCTTATCCTTTGTTCAAGCGTCAACGAGATGTTTAGGTCCGATTCCCATTCCTTTATTGCAGACCAGGGATAGACAAAATGCTGAGGAGAGGGTATGACATGGGGTTACTTTGTTGGACTGTTTTTCAGACTAATTTTTTTGGATCAGTACAGATACAGGATGTAACTCAGGATTAGTACAGGATAAGTAATGTCATGTAACACAGGATCAAATGAGGATACATACGCACAGTATTCACACAATGGACACCCCCCCCCCCCCTAAAGTTGGAAGGTAGGTGCAGCCCTGGAGACTACTACAGGCAATAACTCAAAGTTGAACATTTTATGTAGATTTATTCTAGATTTAACCTGTAAAATTTTGCTGAAAACGCTTTGAGCGAGATGAGCTGGGAAAACGGGAGCCGCCTATGTCGGTGTATTGGGTAGGTCCTTCCGTAAAAGCTACAATGCGATACATGACGCACGGTCACCCCCCACTTGCACAACTTTCATTATGTGGAACGATGAATCTTGTGTGAGCAAGTTGATAGGCATCCGAATACATAAATAGCCGCGGCGCATTGTACACATCGCAACATGTTTGATAAAAGACGTCCAAAGTGTGAACAATCCACGTGTAATATCGTTAGAGGCAATGGAGAGGGGCCTCGTTATGTCATCCGCTGCTTTGTTCGTAGATAACCCGCCTTCCAGGCTCAATGAATAATTGAATGGTTTTTGTCGAGATTCTTCTCCTCCCTAATCATCGCACGGTGGTTACCGCTCGGAAATGACGGTGCAAGAATTTAACTTTATAGAAAAATGGTGGATAATTATTATTTTGGTAACAATTTACACGCAGAGAAGTCATTGGCATCGCTGCTAATTGCCATTTATTGGTATATTAGGCTTTAACCGCTGGGTATTACAGGTTTTATAGCTTAGTATTTGTTCACTGCGGTCTAGAAGACAAAATCTCAGGAGTAGTTTAAATTTATAATAATATAATAATTAAATTTTAAAAAACAAAAAACATTTTGGTGAAGTGAATAATAAAAAAAAATTTACCAAAATTTTCTTGGATGAAAGGAAATATTTTAATTTATTTTTTACTTATTTAGAAAATATGTTTACAGGTCTCATATTTTGGGACTAACAATCACAGCGTCAAGTATGTAGAACATATTGGCGCCTGGGGGCGTAACCTGGCCGAGATCACAAGGAGTCGGCCCCGGACTTCTAAACCGCGGTCTCCAGGGAGTCTAGACTTGCGATTAGAAAATTATTGCCTGTTAATTGGAGTGAAGATCGCAATTTCTAAAAATTTCACAGATCGAAAAAAAAAGTACAATTTTCTTTGTAAGAAGAAAGAAAGAAAAACTAGGATAATGTAAAAAAAACCCAAAACTTTAGACTCTCCAGCTGACACCAGACGAGCGGTCCTCAGGCTAGAACGGTCAAGTATAATAAGTACAGTAGCATTTTCTTCTTTGGTTTTTTTTTTAAGATCAATTACAGCTACTTTCATTTTTGTAATATACCAAAAAGAGAGAGAGACTCCATTTGCTGAAGGCCAAAAAAAAAAAAAAAAGTTTTTAACACTATTAGCTTTGAGTAGTAATCATTGTGTATTACTTGGGCTTGATGTTAGCATTGTACGAACTTGTACGAATTCTTCACATTTATCATGATGCTGCTTAAGAGCCCAAATTATAGGCACTTAGGAGAGAAGTGGCGGCTCTCCGTGTACGGTGTAATTAGACGGAACACAAACCTCGGAGGAAGAAGAAGAAGAAGAAAAAAAAATGTAAGAAACAAAAAACAAAAAAAAAACACTACTCTGATAATTTGTCACCGGTTCTTTTACGTTTTCACTTGTTGACGGATGTGAATTGTCTAGATGGTTACGGAGACGGTTATTAATTGTGTTATTGTAACATATTGTTACATGTTTGCACTTAAGACCAACAATCACCGCGGATCGGATGGATACCAAGGACGGTGTCATCGGGAATAAAAAGGTTAAGAGACGTAAGCGACTGTTAGCCCTACGGCGTCGCGTTGACCTGATTTTCCTTGAGCAAAACGAGGTCACACGATAAGGAGGAGTCAAACAAAACTGCCACGTGTGGTCGGTACGGAATGTGCCTCGTTACAGCGACGTATCCTCGTCCATTACATGTTTACAGGAGAAGGAAAGCAGAATCTTTTTTTTTTTTTCTTCTTCTTCTTCTTTGTTCTTACGACTCGTTAAACCATCAAGCAAACAAGATGCGGTGATGTCATCAGGAGGAAGTGGGAGAGCGAGACTTACATTCCACGTTGGTGCGCAAGTCAACATGTCGGAACGTGATGTCTCACTAGCAGGTGAGTAGTAGAAAGAACCTAGAGCGCACCTGAGCAGGTGGCAAGCCTTTGGCAATGGGGTGCAGGTCTTTTAAGATACAAAAGTAGAACAAAACAGAAAAATCAATTTTTAAAAAAAAAAAAAAAAAACACTTTTTTCTCTAAAAAAAAAAAAAAAAAAAAAAAAAAAAAGTCTCGTCCCAGATTATCAAGAACTGAAGAGAGTCAAGAAGAAGCCACGTCGATAACTCGCGCCAGGAGGCCCGGACGAAAGAGCAAATAATACTAGAGACTGGTCCGTGTCAGAAAACATAAAACCAGTCTGGATAAATCCACAAATACCGATGTCATCAGGTCTCGTGTGTATCCAGAACCTTCAATGGGATACGGGACACGCCAACAGTTTTAAAAAAAATTTAAAAAAAAAAAAAAAAAAAGTCTTAAGGACTTGTCTGCACAGTACAAATTATAATAAAAACAAGAAGAAGAAGTGCAGAAAATATTCAAAAACACAATCTGATGTGTTTCACGTAAATATTTTCTCTTAATAATGTGAAATCCCTACCTATCCCACCATCTCCAATTTAATACAGAGCCACATGAGGTGTCCATACAAGGGTAATAAAAAAAAAACAACAACATTTTTTATTACTGGTTATGGTATAAAAATACTGGTGCAAAATACGGAGCAGAACGTTTAGGTTCTGGTCATGACCCCGTAGAGGTCTATTGCAACCGATCAAGGTGTAGGGGGGGGGCAGATTGTATCTCATCACACTGACTGAGCCGGGTGGCTGCAGATTACAGAGCAGCTCCTATTTTTGGCCCGGATTGCAGCATGGCCACCCAGCTTCCTTCTGCGCTTCCCCCACGTTCCAGGTGGGTGAAGCGCACGCTCGTGTGAATGGAGCCTAAGAGAGTGCAGTGATCCGCGCCTTCCTGCTTTATGTGTTTCCGGATGTTGTGGGATGTTGGTATTTATCAGATTAGTACAACATATTTATCTCGTCAATCCTATAATAAAAACTTAAAATTTTAGTTCAATGTGGGTATAAGTGTGCGAGAAGACATGTATGACTAAGTAGTTTTTTGGTAAATACATATTTATATTTAATACATATTATATACCCGTATAGACTCGAGTATAAGCCGACGCAAGTATAAGCCGCGGCCCCTAATTTTACCACAAAAACCTGGCAAAACCAATTTTTTTTTACTCGAGTATAAGCCGAGTTTGGGCTTTCAGTACTTTTTTTTTGTGCTGAAAAACAAGGCTTATACTCGAGTATATATGGTCATTTTAACTGATCTAATTTTACTTTTTTTATGCCTTAAAAAAAAAAAAAAATATAGATTTACTGTACAGCTTTTCAGAATCCAATTTTATACTTTTTGTTGTAAAAAACAAAAAAAACCAAAACAACTAATTTGTACCATTTGATTCTTTTTGGTTATTTAAAAATGCTAAAAGAACTAAAATTTAAAAATCATCCCAACTGGTTTGTATGCTCTAACAACTACAGGTAGTTAACGTACAGGATAGGTTCCGTAGCTTTGTTCTTAAGTTGGACTGCATATTTCATAATTGTTGTTCCAGACAAAATTTTTTTTTAATTTTTTTGGCCCCTGCGACAATTGGATTTTTAAATTTTTTTGCTGTAATGGGACCAAGGATTATGAATAAAGCTTCATTACAGACACCTTACAGCTGATTACTGCAGCCTGGGACTATAGTAACATCCAGAGAGCTTCACCGGAGGTGACAAGGGGCAGAGGGGTCCGGTTGTAACTAGGGGGAAGGGGGGGGTCGTCTGTAAGTCGGATGTCCTTAAGTAGGGGACCCCCTGTACTTTTATACTAATTGAACACAGCGTAAACTAAACTACCGCACAATCCGGTAGATTTGGACTGAGGATTTGTAGTTCTGCCACAGTCCCACTGCCCATGTGACCAGCGTGAGGAGTTGCTGGACTTTACACCTAGTGCCTACTGTGAATGAGCATAGCCTTCATGTGTCACTGAGAGAATAGGTTATTGCTGTAGTAGATATCAGCAACACAACATAATACCATGTACTTTCACTAGACAATGAGGAAAGCAGGTTTTTAACTGTTACTTTAACCACAATTCAATGGATAAAAAACCCCTCCGAATAATCTGTAACCTCGCTGTACTACACAGTAGACGTAACTGAACGCTCGGAATGGTGCGTGTATCTGATGGACCCTGCGGTTTCCCCTGCGCCTCCCCCACGTGGGTGCAGAACATCAGATACCAGCGATTATTCCATCTCCAGGTCATTCAGTTCTAATCACGTCGAGCGGTAAAAGAGCCAACAAATTCAGGCTCAGCACTTGTGCAGAACGCAGCGAGGGATAATCCCTCACCCTCGGAGAATTGATGACTCCATTGTAATGTCAGCGCTCAGGTCACAAAGTCTTGTAATTCCAAATATATTTATCTACAGCTGCTTTTCACGGGGCGTTAAGGAGCGAGCGTCGATGCCAAGCGCTTTCCACGCTCTCCTGTCACACAAGGAGATCTGTACCTTCCACATGTTCTGTACTTTCACAGATGGGTTTATGGATACAAAATGTATCCAAAGAGAATATAAACATTCTGCAAGTGTAATATTTAAAATATTTGCATATCTAAAAAGAACCCGTTAAGACCCAATAGGGAAAAAGCTAACGAGGAAACATCTCCATTACTTTTTTCAGATCAATTTTAAACAATTTGGTTGATCTATAATTGGGCAGGAATCTTACTTAAAAGGAAACCTACCATGAAGAATCTACTATTAGAAGTAACTGTGGTGGTAGATGCCTCCTCCTGCCTCCTACCCCTAATCTGTAATTTAATAATCCTGGAACCGAACTTGTTAAAAACTTTTTTCAGTAATATGTAAATTACCTGCAGAGGCTCCTGGGGCGTGTCCTAGTCGGACCGAGCACTGGGAGCCAAGGCTACTCCACGCCCCAGTAGCCTCTGCAATTAATTTAAATATTACTAAAATAAATTTTTTAACAATATGTAAATTACCTGCAGAGGCTACTGGGGTGTGGAGTAGCCTTAGTTCCCGGTGCCCGGCCAGGCTAGGCTAGGCCACGCCCCAGGAGCCTCTGCAGGTAATTTGCATATTACTAAAATAAAGTTAAGTTAGATTAGGATGCAGGATTCTGAAATTACAGATTAGGTGATGGAAAAAGGAGGAATCAACAATCAGTTCAACTTCAAAAAAGTAGATTCCTCATGGTAGGTTTCCCTTAAAGTTTTAGCGCGTCCTTGGAGCGGTTGTGGTGCAGTTTGCACATCAAATTACTTGCACTAGAAAATTTGGTTTAATTCTGGGACATGAGATGCAAAATGTTTGGAGCAGATTGGCAACTTTTTGACTAGAGGACTACAGTGGATTTGCAACTTTTTGAAGAGCTACAAGATCTGGAAGCACATGATAGACCCTTGGTAAGTGGTCAAAATGTGAAGATGTGAATTGGGTCGTCACTCCAACACAAGATGGTCAACATGACCCAATTCAACAGATAGATCTAATTTGAAGACTAAAAATGCCGTAACTGCAATGATAGCTCCACCCCCTATGATTTTTAAATTTGAAACATAAATGTTTCCATTTAAACACAAAACTTAAGAGGCCATTGGCTGCTGACAGGTTCACTTTAAAGGGGTTGTCCAGGATCAGTAGGACAAAAGGGACGGTGGCAATCAGCCAAATTCTGTGATTGTTTCACTACCTACCAAGTATAAGCGGCTGAATTAAACATAGATACACACAAGCCACGTGACACGTATATACCTGATGCTACTGGCCGGCAATGTAGAAGGGGCTCTATATACCACGACCACTTCACAGCCGGAGTGATGGACTGCGCCACTTGATCAACTGTCACAAGTACAGGTGGAAAATTTTAGAAAAACGGGAAAAAAACTGTTTTAGGATTTGGCAAGCTGTGTGCGCTATAAAAATAATAATAATTATATTATTTATATTATTTTTATATTATATTTGTCTTGAAATCAGGGTCCTTCAGATCCAATTTTGTCCATCGTTTCTGTGCTACAGTATAAATACTAATAAAATATAATTTACAGTCAGTCCTCGACTTAAGAACAGCCGACTTACAGACGGATCACTAAATGCTGGTAACTGAACTTTACCCCTAGGTTGCAAAATCAACTACAGACGGTCCCCTACTTAAGGACACCCAACCCCTAGTTACAGACAGACCCCTCTGACCTCTGGTGACCTCTCTGGATGTTACTATAGTCCCAGGCTGCGATGATCAGCTGTAAGGTGTCTGTAATGAAGCTTTATTGATAATCCTTGGTCCCATTACAGCAAAAAATGTCACTGGGGCCCAAATTTTTTTTTGGCTGGATCTACAATTATAAAATACACAGATTCGACTTAAAGACAAACCTCCGGACCCTATCTTGTACGTAACCCGAGGACTGCCTGTATAAGTTATCAAAGCCGTCGGCAATGAAGCTTTATTATTAATTTTACTTCCCAGGACAAATTTGAGACGACCCGAAACATTGACCATAGAATTGCCCCAGGGACAAAAATACA
Organism: Engystomops pustulosus; assembly: GCA_019512145.1. Taxonomy (NCBI): domain Eukaryota; kingdom Metazoa; phylum Chordata; class Amphibia; order Anura; family Leptodactylidae; genus Engystomops; species Engystomops pustulosus. Next base: position 8,789 of record CM033643.1, on the reverse strand, counting down.
TTATTCCTGGAGTTACACTTACAAAGTATACCCTGTTCTGACTTACATACAAACTCAACTAAAGAACCTCTCTTGTATGTAACCCAGAGACTGCTGTACATAAAATTAGGTTCAGTGTGCAAATATATTGGATAAAAAGCTGAATAAGAAGACTAAATATATATAAAAATCTATAAATTATTCTGGACATAGCCGTGACAATTAGAAGAATGATAACAAATATTGTTTACATTGTTCTCTATAAGAGACTATAATTTATATTACTATCTTTACTACATTTTTGCTTACAAGTTTTTAACAATACATCCAACCTATTGATACTGACAACAAGTAGTCCCCGGTGCAGCTCCGGAGCTCTCCCAATAATTTATGATCGGCTACAGCTCCACATTGGTTGCGGAAGAAATAAATTATCCTGCGGTTTCCTTCTTTATGTGACTAGAGAATGTCTGGGACTTATGGTAACAAATTGCCGTCACCATGTGCCATCCCCTCCAGCTCATTATCCGACATAATAAAAGCAACATGTGACCTAATAAAAGCGACAATTAAAAAAACTCCTTAGGAGGCGGAATGTCGTTTATTTTCTGACAATCGCTCTTAGAGATTTTGTTTTCTGTACAGAATTTTTTTTTACTTTTTTTTTTTTTTGAATAGTACATATACAGGCGACCCCTAGTTAAAGATGGACCTCTCTGCCCACTGTGACCTCTCTGGATGTTACTATAGTCCCAGGCTGCACTGATCAGCTGTAAGGAGTCTGTAATTAAGTTTTATTGATAATCTTTGGCCCAATTAAAGCAAAAAAAATTTTTAAACTCCAATTGTCACCAGGCAAAAAAAAAAAAAAAAAAAAGTTTTGTCTGGATCTACAATTATAAAATATACAGTTCCGACTTACATACAAATTCAACTTAAGAACACACCTATGGAAGCCATCTTGTACGTAACCCGGGGACTGCCTGTACAATAAGGACAGTAGTGTCTGTTTTGATCCAAGCAATCAAGATAAAATCAGGACAGTTTTCGCTGTCACTAGAAAACAAAAAAATTAATGGTTTTTGAAAAAGCCTTTTTGACCCCTTTGGGGGAAAAAAAATAAATTAAAAAAAAAAAAAAATGATCTAAATCTATTTTTTATACAGTAAACACAAAATGACATATACAAATTGTAGAAAAAAAAGGCCTTAAAAAGTAAGTTATTTTTTAATTAGAACTTTGTCATATTGATGTAAAAAAAAAAAAAAAAAAAGTTTCAAATTCTAATATTCATTTTCTAATGGATACATGCGGTCCCCTACTTAAGAACACTTGACTTAAATACGACCCCTAGTTACAAACGGACCACTGGATATTGGTAATTTATTGTGCTTTAGTCCTAGGCTACAATAATCAGCTATAACAGTTATCACTGGTGTCTGTAATGAAGATTTATTGTTAATCCTGGTTCTTATGACAACCCAACATTTTTAAAATACAATTGTCACAGAGACCAAAAAAGTTCTGGTTGGGATTACAATGATAAAATATACAGTTCCGACTTACATACAAATTCAACTTAAGAACAAACCTACAGACCCCATCTTGTACGTAACCCGGGGACTGCCTGTATATATTACCATTACATTTACCATAGACGACCCCTAGTTACAGACAGACCCCTCTGCCCCCTGTGACATCTGGTGAAGTTCTCTGGATGTTACTATAGTCCCAGACTGCATTGATCAGCTGTAAGGTGTCTGTAATAAAGCTTTATTCATCATCCTTGATTCCCATGACAACACAAAATTGTTAAAATCCAATTGTCCCTGAGACAACAAATTTTTTATTTTTTATTTTTTTGGTCTGGATCTACAATTATGAAATATCCCTGTTACGACAAAAATTCAACTTCAGAACAAAACTAAATAACTTTTATACACAACTCGGGGACTATATTCATATTCTGTTTTAATAACCTTAATTTATTACAATTTTGATTAGAGGTCAGCAACGCTAATTGGAACCGGTGAAGGTCTTCTCCAATGTGTGGCCTTAACCGGTTCCAGGTCGCGTTGGTGACCTCTTAAAAAAATTGGAATAAACTATGGTTAATAAATTGTTGTGACCAAGGAGATGACGGACCCTACTCGTCTCCCATTCACACAGTAGAAGCAGAAGAAGGTCTCGTGTCATGAATCTTCCCTGTTCTTCTGGTTGGGGAGGTCTGACCGCTTGACTTTTCTTTACCCGAAACACATACGACAGAGGAAAGGCCAAGTTGAATGTTTGAATTATTGTTTGCGTCTGGATAGTTTAACTGGTTAAAAAAAAAAATCCAAAAATACTGCAAGTTTTTTTTTTATATTTTGACAACTTTTGCGACTCTAAAGAAATTGGAGACCCCGTTGTGTTTGCCGTTTCTGCCTTTAGACTGCCGATGAAATGTAAAACAAATATATGTAATTATCCGCGTGGAGGAGGAGGAACAAAACTGTCCCGCAAATCATGATCTATGTCAATCGGGACGACCTTTAAATTACGCATTTCACACACAAAACGACTTGGCCGGATGATTTGTGAATATTGTTGCGAGGGAGATCGTAAATCTATGCTAGAAACAAAAAAAAAAGATTTATGATCAAAGTTTTTCTTTTTTTTTTTAGCCTCCTGAAAGTTTATTTCTAACAAAAGGAAGAACATTTACATTTCAAAAATTAACGTTTAGACGGTTAACGACCATTGTCCAAAATTTCCGTATAATTCTACTTTTACTAATGACTACAAGAGCCGACAATGACCTCGCAAAGTTATCTAAGACACTAAAAGAAAAAAAAACCAAAACAATGAAAAGCCATCTAAAAGAATTACAAAATTGAAAAAATAAAAAAAAATAAAAAAAATAAAAATATTATATATTACTAATTTAAAAAATATTTATCATATTTAAAAATCGTTGAGTGCGGCAGACACCACATTTTTGGGAGTATTAACAGGACGATTAAGCAGGATGGCCAGATGTTCTGCTCAGGCATCAGCCGACAGTATTCCACACGGTAATAACATGTAATTGGTGTCAGTCAAAAAAACAAAAAAAAAGAGGAGAAATTCACACATGACTTATAATGAAAGGAATGCTCCGTGTAACCTGTGGCTATAAAGTATGAAAAAAAACCCCTATATGATTGTCTGCATTATGGATTATTACTGTAAATTCACAAGGGTCAAGAGGCCAAAGTGGTTTTCATGCAACCAAACCTTTTATCAGTTCTAAAAAAGACACAAGAGTCGGTCGTCCCCGGCAGACGAGGGAGTTAAAGCGCTCACGTTGTGCGAACACGTGACTATCATTCACGTGTACTAGGACAATGATCGAGCTGGCAACGCGCGTCGGGTTAAGAGGAGGTTCCTGATATCATCAATGGGTAGGATGTTGTACTCGGCCCTCGTCGCTAATGACCTGATTACTGGGAATGAGCAGAGGATCGCCACATTCTGGGAAGGCTCCCGGGGGGGGGGGGGGTTACTTGACAACAATTTTCGAATGACCAAAATTCCAGATGAAGAGTAAAAGGTTAATCAGACAGATTTTGCACACGGTTATTACATACTTGTCTCGTAGATTATAGGAGACGTAAACATTGTTGAAGTAGATAATTACAATAATAAAAAAAATACATTAGAACATTCTGGAATTCCGTTTTGGGAGAAGAACAATTCAAATCAGACCTCCTACCGGCAAGAAGCTGTTGACGTCTACCAGGATCAAAGAATTTTAGAAAATACCAGGAAAAAAAAAAAAAAAAAAACTTATAAAATACCAAAGACCAAAACGGGATTTGAGTGGTCAACAAGGTACAAATTGCAGGAATTTAACCACGGCCATTAAAAAATAATCATCTGGAGAAAAGTAACAACTTTTGGGAGAGGACAACATGAAAAATTCATATGGTCTAATAGACAAACAGAACACGCAAGCATAATATATGAACGGTGAAAATCAGGTCTTGGAAAATTCAAAAAGTTTTGGATCTTTCGCCAACGGTAGATCCAACGAGTGAAGGCACTAAAGTCATGTTACTAAGGCGAAAGACCGGATAGGAAGCCTTTTGAGTGGTGGTGAGGTAAGGTGTGAGGAGGATGAAAACATACCTTGTATGAGGCAAGATACTGTCCAAAAACTTAGTCAGTCCTTCGGAAGTACGGCATACTGGTATCCGGATGAACATAGAAAAAGGATGGGCCTGGAGCTTTGGGATCAGACCAGCAAACAAGGTCTATGAAGAAGTGCCTCTCATTACACAGCAGATACATTTTACTCGCAGAGACATTGATTGTTCCGCACTTGCATTGTTCTGAACCCTACGGTGCTCCCCCCTCCATCAGTTTTACTTATACAATTCATTATTTTAGAGAAATCTGATCCGGATCATTTCCAGAGACTTTACGAAAGCACTATTCCCGTCTTCCCACCACACATATCACTGGTAACACTAATCAAGCCCGATTTTAATGATGGAATAAACAAAAAGCATCTATAAAACTTGTGGTGCAATGGAACAATTTTGAACAATTTGGAATTATAAAGGAAAATTGAACAATTTTTAACCTTGTAACTTGTTAGTCAATGTGCAACATACTGGCCAGAGCGTCTCGATGAAAAATGAACAGAGATACGAACGTTTCTTACTGGTCACGTTACTAGTCTTATATTCAGGACCAAATACAGTATAGCCCTCGGTCTAGCTCCATACTACCCAAAACATCAGTCCTAAAAAGGTGGATAACCCTTTAAATTACGCATTGAAAAGATAAAAAAATGAATATTAAGCAGGAAGACCCTACGGCACCAAATGGATTGTGTGCAGACTAGGTCCAGTACGTAGCACCGGGCAAGTAAAGGGATAATAAAGGACTCGTCTGAAGGCAGGACATCTGAGGGCAGTAAGTGGCTCTATGGTTAGCTCTTGCAGAACTGGGGCCCTGGGATGGAATGTGACCAAGAATGCCATGGAGTTAGAAGGATTTTTTAAAAATATACTGGGCTTTCTTCCCAAACTCCGACACTAGATAGTAAGTAACTAGAGACAGTAGTCCAAACGACAGATCGTGTCAGTACTACCCTGAAAAAAAAACTATAAATAATCAACTATTGTGGACTAAGACAGCTAGGTGGTGGCTTCAACTAGGGTCCACCAACCAGAGCTGGACATCTTTCCAAGTTATAGTGACAGTAGTAATGGCAGTGTCTGTACAGCTCTGTGGAACATGCTGAAGCTCTATGAGCAAGTAAATTAACGAAGAATAAAGTAGTGGGGTGCAATAGTAAATTAAATAAATAAAGTGGGGGCACTTGTGGGCGCTTTCACCTATAGCCACATATACTGTAAAATTGGCACTATATAGTCCGCATTCAAAATTGTATTCCAAAATTAAACAGACATGACGCATTTCGGGCTTACAAACCCTTCCTGGTAAGTAGCGGTGGATCATTGGAAGGTTCTACTCCAAACTTAGACAGTATCTGTGCTGTAATTACTGTGACTTGTTATCCCTTAAGCCGGTGTAATCTGAAGCACAGATCACAAGACTCATTTGTGGCTTTTCACACCTAATATTCGCCCTCTCTACCAGCGTTTCGAGTCCTGATTACATACAACAGAGGAGACTGTAACAGATTCACTATAGAAACGGCAAGGTGTAACCATACATTATCAGCAACAGACGAGGTAAGAGTCAGCGTGAGAGGTGACCGATGGCGGACACGTCCTCAGGCAGTCAGGAGGCCATTTATCTTCCCCAAATGTCAAAACAGCCTGACAGCACAACTAACGTCACTCCACAGACCCCATACCGGGAGGGAGTAACCCTGTAACCACAGAAGCAGGAGGAATCAAATCTAGGCTTTCATTGCGTGTGATTTACTGAGAACATTCCTATATTCAGCTTCATATCATTTTTACGTTCCTCTGGATATTACTCAGAACTCAAAATTTTTATAGAATTTTTTTTTTTTTCAAAAATACCAACTGTTTTGCAACTTACTGTAATAGTTTTTAGATTTACCAAGGGTTGGATTGGAATCATAACTGATGGTTTATCTACCATATAAAAACAGTCAATATCTGATCGGCAAGGGGGCGGAGGCAGTGGTCTCCGTTCTGTCGTGCAAGTTTGGCCTTATAAACAGGAATAACTAATTTATACAAGGTACTAAAGGACCATCTAAAAGTATTGGTATGAAATATGGCTTTAAAAAAAAAAAAAAAAAAAAAGATGCGAAGAGTAAAAGCCCCAGCAACTTTTTGGGAAATCAAAAAGTGCATAAAGTTGCAACAAAAAGAGCACAACAGAAGAATAGGCAATATTATCCTAGATCAGAATGGGGGACAAGATCTAGGAAAGACTGAGCAAACATGGGAAACCTTTCAAAGAACTCCCCACCATCAATGTAGCTTATCTAACCAGGTCTAGAAAAATGTTGGCAAAAATTTTAAGTAGGTGGTTTTCACAATTTTCTAGCAACTGTCTAATAAAATGGTTTGGCCAAGAATGATCATTTATGGCCTATCCACAGGAAAGCCGGTCACGAGAGATGAGCGGACCTGAACTTAAGGTTTGGTGTCCTGCGTTTGGCAGTTGTGCCCAACTGGGACGTGTTGCTGCATAAGCTACTGAGCAACCAATCAGGAAGCTTTACAACCCTAGCAACTAGGCAATGGTTGCGATAGGCAAGATGGACACACCTGACCAATCACAGCCATGCCTAGTAACTAGAAGCTGACCGATTGGTTGCTCTGCAGCCCATCAAGCACAACGTCAAATGGAGCTGCCAAACGAAGGACGCCCAACCATAAATTCTCTACCAGTTGCGCACCGATTAGCCATTCCTGGAACAAAGAATAGGTGGCTCTGAGGTCTATGCAGTGGTTGCAACTATAACCACTTATAGGTAGATCCATGCAGGGTCCATACTTTTGGTCGGAACTAATCACATGGTCGGGGAGGCCATTAATTATATATCTTGGCCAACCCCGGCAAATCGTAGCAGAGATCACTACAAGGCTACTCTAGAAATCAGAGCATGTGATGGGTTTAGACAACAACACCCACCCGTCTTCTTTTGGACTCTAGTGTTCACACGTCTAGTGGTGCTGAGTGAGGGACTCCCCTTCCTAGGCACCATCTCCCCATTTACACTCCCACGACGCACAAGGTTGCCGAAAGTGGAGGCATCTTTTGAAGTTCTGCTTGGTTTATGTCTCGTGTCCCCTTACTCAGGAAAAGGATGCACTTTCAGAACCCATGTGTGAGGGGCTGATAAGACCCCAGCATGCAGGAATCCTCCGGCTTATCAGTTCTTCCTGCTCCTTAACAGCTCGGACACGGCCTAAAGACTGCGCTACAGACAGGACCTGAACCTGGACCCTACTAAAACTGAGGAGAAGGAAACGCTGGTATAATAATAAACAGGCTTGTCACTAGCAAGACACAAAGCGTTCATGGCATGAGAACTCGGCCGTAATTACCCGAACTGCAACCCGTGACGCTCAAGTTACATATAATTACCAGATATACATAGAATCTCTAATAATAATAATAATAATAATAATAATAATACAGACAATGTTTCAATTCACATAAAATCAACTCAACTTACAGGAAATATATAATCCACCAAATAAATTCTAAATTTAGACATCTCTCTGTGCGCTAAAACTTACATGTTCCAAATATATTAAAAACGTGTATTTAACCCCTTTATGACCCATTTATACATAAAGGATAGAACATTTGTACACGTCAAGAAAGTGGCCAAATTCAAACGCTTGTATCTCCTGAACTGTAGCATCGAGATACACAGTTCTAGTGCCATATTAAAAAGAAGAATCTCCTCTTTAATATGATACTGGTGTATCTAGGTGCTACAGAACCAGAGACACACACTTTTAAAAGTCACTGTAAACACAGTCAGTGGAGACTTAACTATTTGGGGTAGACAACTTTTACATAGAAGAAGCCTCTGTTTTAGACATCCGCTCATAGAATTACGGTATTATGCTTCCCAATTTCTGTATATATGACCCCATGTGCCATAAAAATATTAAACAAAACATAAAAAGTCAAGAAAAAAAAAAAAAAAAAAAAAAAAAAAAAAAGAGCACAGTTTTTATATACAACTTTCGATTCCTGTTTGTAGCGTTAACAGTGGATACTTCCTGTGTCACCTAGAAACACAATCCTAAGGGGAGAGAAATAAAAGGGGAGAGTCTCAAAAATTGTGTTTCTTGGGGTTCTGGTTCAGGAGATTTGACTTTATGACCTCTCAGCTGAAGGCAGAATAGAGAAGGAGCTACAGAAGACACTTTGCAAAAGTACATGCACCCTCTCTGCCTCTTTTACTTAGCGTGGAAAAAGGGGCACTGCATCTTAATTGCAGGCATTTTATGATATGCAAATTAGCTTTCTGACTCATCTCTGGTATCTGTGACTCTTCTCTCTCTCTCAGGCTGGCAGTGAGCCCCGCCCCATTATTCTGACTGACAGCTCTGTGTCTCTTCAAATCACTGCCCTGCCTCCTTGTACTTGGGGACCGTCTGCTAATATTCTACTACAGACATATAAAGCTCTATGTACGTTTTTACACGTTGCCTTGTGTTAAATTCATGACATGTGACCAGATTGACATCATCACAGGTCCTTTAGCCTTCTCACAATAGAAAACAGTACAACATGTATGTAATAACATGAAATCAAAGCAGCGTCCATGGAGGATGGAGAGGAGTAGAAGTCCATGGAGGATGGAGAGG